>OMNZ01015865.1:17538-28225 GCA_900303255.1 Lesueurigobius sanzi
GTGAAGTGTCAGCAGATCTGGCTCACTTCAAAGTGGGGCTAATAACTAGGACCGCACTGACCAGGGGGTAATTAGGAAACCCTCAGGTCACACTGACAGCTGTTTGAAAGAACAGAGCCACGGGCCACAGCCAAACCAAAACAAAGATGGAAGAAATGAATGGATCTTGCTGTGTACTTAAATTTGTCAGTATTAAATTTTGTTAAATAATATACTCCAACTTAGTGCAAGAGAATCTGATAGAATGGATCATTAGACATTGTGTATTTTAAATGGGTCTTAGTATACTATCAAATACTTCCAAGTGCATCTGGCTCACAGTAGACACCAGGGCAGCTTTATGTGATTGTTTTCCATCCAAGCTACTGATACTTCTCATTGGCACAACACCTTGTTAGATATGCGCTGGGATCTGCCTCAGAGTGAAGCATAAATAATTTTCAGACTTCCACTGCGTTACTACTGTGATTTATGTGAAAGAGGGGAGGAAGGATGAGGTGCTTAGGCAAAAGATTACGTGTCAGAAACACTCTTTTTGCCAAGATTCCTTCTGCAGTTGGAGGCGTAAATCACACAGGATAATCAAGGCATTGTGAAAGATTACCCTCCAATACAGAGAAGAAAAATAATATTCAAACAAGTTTCACAACGAACATGCTGCAACTACTGTATGTAAAATTTATAGTTACCAGTTGTGCTCAAACGTTTACATACTCTTTTAAGTTACATACCCTTTCAATCTTTTGGCGATTTTTCATAGAATATTAATGATAACACCATTTTTTCCCCCACTTAGTGAAACAGAAACTACTCAAATTACCCTTATCTAACGTTTACATGACCTAAAGAGCAAAGAAAAACCCACTTCAGCTGAAATACAGGACTCTCTGACAAAATTGGAAAAAATGTATGTTTCAAGATGCACAAAACTCTCACCTTGGACAGTGAGGTAGACTCTCTGTGCTGTCAGCCCTCCCTCGTTGACAGCGACACATTCATAGAAGCCTGTGTGGTCCGGGGTCACGCTGTCCACTTGCAGCGACAGGTTGGACAGGACATGTGCTCGGGGGTCCAGCCGGGCGTCCTGACCCCCTCTGAGCCAGGTCAGGTTAAAGCTCACTGTGCTGACCACATGACAGGTGAGCACGGCCCGGGACCCGGGGGCTGCCGTGACGTTAGCCTCCACTGTGACGGCAGGAGGCGGCTCTACGGAGAAAGGAAGACAAAAGTGTGTAGAAGTCACAATCACCGATAATGTGCTAATGTTCACAGGCATGCACTTAAAACACTGCATCCGTACCTTCCCCATGACACTGTAAAGGGGCGCCCAGACCATAGGAAGAATAGGAAGGACCTTATATTATAGAGACAGGAATAGGAAGGACCTTATATTATAGAGACAGGAATAGGAAGGACCTTATATTATAGAGACAGGAATAGGAAGGACCTTATATTATAGAGACAGGAATAGGAAGGACCTTATATTATGGAGACAGGAATAGGAAGGACCTTATATTATAGAGACAGGAATAGGAAGGACCTTATATTATAGAGACAGGAATAGGAAGGACCGTATATTATAGAGACAGGAATAGGAAGGACCTTCAATTATACAGACAGGGATAGAAAGGACCTTCTATTATACAGACAGCGATAGGAAGGACCTTCTAATATAGAGACAGGAATAGGAAGGACCTCATATTATAGAGACAGGAATAGGAAGGACCTTGTATGATAGAGACAGGAGTAGGAAGGACCTCATATTACAGAGACAATAATAAGAAGGACCATATAGAGGCAGGAATAGGAAGGATCTTGCTTGGAGGAGGAGCACTGAGGAGATCGGTTTAGATCCATTCATGAGCACCAAGAACACTGCTCCCCTTTTCTCGCCTCTCCTCCCTCATTGTAACAACACATACAGTATACTGTATTTACATCCTGTCTATGCTCTCACGTGAATCATACTGCCAAGTTAGCGCACTGTGGGTTAAGAACTGCCCTAAGATGAGGGAAATATTGTCTCGCTGTGGCTCTGGGCACTGGTATCGGGAGTGTGCTGTCTCCATACTACAGAAATGTGACCAAAAAAAAAGAATAGAAACATAACTAAACAGCTTTCATGTGGGCAGCAGGGTACAACCACGTGGAAGAGGTGGGATACGCCATTGTAGTTATCCGTCGGCAAAAGTGAGGCCCCTCCCAACCCACGCTCATTTCCAGACTTTTGAAGCGGGTCGGGGACAATTGTCACCAGCGTCTCTTTTCAAAATACACGGGTCCAAATCTGGCATTTTTGTCCTCCAATAATTTTGTTATATTTGTATTAAAAAACACTCAAAGTTAGGTGAAGTTAAAGTCTGTGGTTTGTGGGGGTAGAGCGTAGGCTGTTAAATGTTGGCTCATACTTTGGAGGATACTGGGGAATCCAACAGGGCTCAGTTGGATTACTGGAATACAATTTTGGCCGGTGTACCACGCATTATGAGTGTCTTTTTGACTGCACGATTGGAAAATGAAGTTGACCTGTAACACTATAGAGAAAAATCAACTGGCCCACAGTAATAAAGGCGAAGGATTTGTTTCACTCAATAAAATGAATATGCAGTGGTTTCACAGACAAAACCACCTCTGCACCTTTGGACAGAGAACACAGAGATTATATTTAACTAAAGAGCACACTAAGCTGAGCAGATCACTGTCTGGCTTCTACCATACTCATGTCATCGTTTCTTTCATCTTTGTACCCTCTCTGAATGAAAGAACACCCTCTTTCACAGGAATAGAGGCTTAGCGCAAAAAATCTTGTCGTAAACATACTGTACGTGCCTGGAAAGAGTCATTCAATCTGACCTGATTGATCTACATCCAATTTCAAATCAGGAATGGGATTGGAAAACCTTGAAGAGTGAAGAACCCCAATCATAAACCTTAAGTACAAGATATGGAACGTGTTCAACGTTTTACATCTACTCTCATCTTGCGTCATGTATAAGGTCAGTTGCATTCTCAATCGAGCACAGCACCCATAAAATATTCTACATGACGACATTTTTCATCAAATTCATTAAATAGTGTCATAAAACAGTGTCTCTACATGGGGTTAGCAACAGGGTGCTCCTTTCAGCCCTGAAAACAGTCCATGTACTTTAAGTCTTACCTCATTTTACACGCTGTATTGTGTACTCTGAATTTGTACATGTGTAGCGCTTTCAGGACTTTGCTAGTTTAAAATGCCTGGTCCTCTCAGGTAGATCCATCACAGCATAATTGGACTTGTTGACAGATTAATGCTTACCACCAGCTCCTGCATCATGCATTCCTGACTCACAGCGTTGGCTTACAGCACGGACTCGTACAGGGTGGCTCACGGGATAGTGCTAATTAACATAACTACCTTAAGTACAGTAATAGAGCGCACTGTTATCACCTGTCTGGGTCATGTTGCACTTAGGACATACAGTATTGCAGTGGGATCATTTCAGCTTTAGAAGGTTCAGGGAAACAACGGTGCCTTTTGCGTCCCAAGGAAATGAACAGCCACAAATCATAACAAATTGTTGAAGATTAACTTTTACATTATAAAATTAGATTTTAAATTTGAGTTTTTTGTATGATATCATTTCAAACCAGTTTCAACAACATGATCAACTTTGTTTTTATAAAAAATTGGTTTTGGGGCTGTCCTCGCCTGTGGTTTCTCTTCTTTAACAAGGTGAAATTTGTGTACCGTATTTTCCAGACAATAATTGGCACATTTTCTCATAGTTTGGCTGGTCCTGCGACTTATATTAGTATGTAATTTCACATGTTTGTTATTTTCACACTGATTCTGTTCTTTATGCTATAGTTATCTGAATCTGAAACTGTTAATATGTTACGTTAACATACCATTCAGTTAATTGTTTATGCTTCGTGTAGCTGAATAACCATCAATGTGGTACGTTAGCATACCGTACACCTATTCAGGTGTTCTCTATACTATTGTTATTATAATAACTTGCCTTTCAAGATGAAATGTCTGATCTTGGTCTCGGATTTTGTAAAATAAGTTTCCCCAAAAAAATGGCTGGTGAGACTTTTACTCCAGAGCGACTTATAGTTCGGAAAATATGGTAAATTGTTGTTATAACTACAAAATAATCACAGAATTGTATTGCTCTCAATGAGAACTTATTATTTTACAAATTTTAGGACAAAATATAGATTTTTTTTCGATGAAATGCACCAGTTTTTGTCATTCCTGTTACCGAACTACGAAAATCCTTCAAAACTTAATGGTACGTTCCACTTGCATCGTCCACATTAAACTGTTCCACCAGAAGAACCTCTCCCACGATCAGAGCCAGTTTCTTCTATGTTTCACTGTTAACTGTTTTTGAACATTTGAACAGTGGGGCATTCATGTCACGTCACTCGTGTTACCAGTTTCCAATGCATAAATCCACATATTTGGCAACATATTTGGCAACTCACACTCACACTGTCACGATTCATGAGGAAGAAAATACAGAGAATTTCTCAAAATTCTCTGCTCTGTATTTTCAATCTTACAAAAAGTACCATTCAAACTTTCACAAAATAGAAACAAGGCATTATATGTATGTTTTTATATTCATTTAAGTGTTGTTTTAGTTAAAAACCCTTTGAACATTTAGCCTGTTTAAAAATATAATTTTTTTTAAATTTGGTTTTAACTGTGATATAACAAATGCAGCGCTGCACATGGTTCTTTTAGGACTCTTCTTTTGGCAATGTTCTGGCATTATCATGTAAAGACAGACAGCCTTCAACATTTTTGGACACTTAAACACATGCTGATTCAGAAAATATCCAGAAAAAATAATTTTGACTAGCTATATTTTTTGATTTTGAAGTCGAAAAGGCACCGATTAGGAGTAATGACTTAAAGGCTTATCAAAAACAACAATAAGGACCTTACCGGACACATCTAGAAAGGTGCGAGCTCTTCCTGTTCCGGCCTTGCTGACTGCAACGCACTCATAGTATCCTTCGTCTTTTAATGTAACTTGGCCGATTTCCCAAGATGCATTGACAGAGTCGCTAAAGCAAAAACAAAAAAACCAGTACCTTCTCATAGCAGTTGTGCATAACATATTATTTCTGGCTTGGTGCATTTGAGTTTGCTTACCTATAAAGTTGGTCAACTCCAAGTCTTCTCCCATCTCGACTAAAACGCAGTGTGAATGGGATCAGACTTTGGGCTTCACAGTTGATGGCCCCGGTTTGGAGGTAGTATCCCGGTGTTGTGGAAGGCATAAACACCTTTGGAGCATCTAGCAAAACAACACAGTATACATTTTTTGTTGATCCTATGACGACTTAAATGAGTTTTGAATTTGAATAAACTTACCAGGTATAACATTAGAAAAGGAAACACTTGAGACTCTTTGAAATAAAAACCCATCTTTGTCATATCCCGTCATCCTGAGGAAAAAGGCTTCATTCGGGGGGATGAACTCTGTGATGTTGTAGAGGCCGAACGGTTCTCGATGGGGGAAGTAGCGGATGGGGACGGTCTTGATGACGTCTCCGCTGATGGACAGTAGCTCCAGCCTGTCGGCCCGAGCGGGAGCAGTGAGTCCCGTGGTGTTGAGGAGGATGTGTGTGGGAATACCTGGAAGATGGACAAAACATACTGTACTGCGTTTCTCTGGAGATGCAAGTGAAGACAACAGGTGAGGGTGAAAATGCGCAGCAGCTGTGGGTATGGCGCATTACTGCCGCGACCCCACTGACCTTGAACGGGACGGCTGACGGTTTTTTTAAAGTCCAAAGTGGGCTTTCTGGAAAAGCCGGCTCTGAAGTCAATGGTGCTGAGGCCCGAGATGCGCACTGAATGTCTGCCTTCGCTGGATGTCTGCAAGAAAGACACATAATTACACTCAGGTTTACATTTCAGACTAGTTTACAAGGAATATGTACGTACAGTAAGCATATAAGTAATTTACAAACTTAGCTGTAAATCTCTAAAAAAAAGATTGTTGAAACATCTATGTGGTACAATTAATACAATAATACCAGCCAGCTAGATTCAGCCATATAGATCTCATATAGTGCTTCTTTTGACTAAATTCAATGGTAATAACACATCAAGGTCACTGAAACAGCAAGAATCCGTTGATTATAGAGTCAATGAAGCAAGAAAAAACAAACCATTTGATCAAACACGGTCCACTTTGTCTGACTGTTTCTCATTTAAGCTTAAGACAGTAAAATGCTATCATTTAAAAAGTACCTTTCTGTCTAACTTTTACATCTAAATTAAACAAACAGGGGTATAATGACAGAGCTGCTAACTGCTCATGTTGTCTTCTTCATCTTTTGAAGTGTCACAGAAACAGAGACTGAGTAATTACATTCAAACACAGGTTTGGGAAGAAGTGGAAACTCCTCACTTTAAAGTACAAAGAAGTTCACATGTGTCATAGATTGTGCCATTTGTCTCAAAGTTTAATTTGAAATGAAATGCACCAAGTCACAGTACAGCCTTTAAATCGAAAACATATAACAGCAGCATGTGCAAGTGCTAATGCTACATGACACACAATACAAGCCCAGGCTATGAAGCTTTCCCCTGACTGCAGCCTGTAAAGGTCCCAGGCCTTCAGCTGGTTGTAAATTAGTAGTAGGTCCAACAAAGATCCCTCTAACAAGTGTCCCTCTCACTAAAATTTGCTAATTCCAAAGCAATTCTATGGAAAACATTGGTCGACTGATCCCCAACCCTTTTCTAGCTAAAAGGAATCCCTCACATTATCCATGAACAACCACAGTCTCTACCTTTTCAGGAGCAGTAACAGATTGATCATCATTATGTTGATATCATCATTATGTTGATTTATTACTCATTCTTAAATCACCCATAAATGTAGATTTTGCAGACTATTAATTAAAAAGACATAGAAAATCCCAATTAATTCCAGGTGTACAAAGTGCTGCCTTGAGAGAAAAGAGTTTAGCTCTTTTCTCCTTTGAGTCCTTTGGTCCATAATGCATTGTTGGACCTTGTGTCCTACATGTGTCCTACAAAAGTGTCTAATTTGCTTGAGACTAGAAATGGCTCTGGATCCCTGACACATTAATTTCACTACATTGAGAATTTGCATTTCGATCTCAATTCCACCTATCATTCATTTCATTTAAGATTTTAGCAAAACAAAATAGATGGTTTGGGAGTGAAAGAAGCTATTTTTGTTAAAAAGACAATCCATCCATGAACAGGAACGTGGGGAGCCCATCTAAAACAACACCCTTCGGCTGAAACCATCCCTCTGTCATGCAAATGAGGCTGGGCCAGAGTCAAGAGCAGGGCTATAGAAAGGTGTGAATAGCCTTAGAACAAAGTCCAGGGTAACACAATAGAAAGGTAATGAGCAGTGATGGGGGTAAGGTGTTTTTCTCCTCCCACTGGTTCTTCATAAGACCCACGGGCGGTCAAGTTTGCTCAGTGCTGACAAAGTTCCTTGGATGAAGAACAAAACGTCCTACACTTCAACTACAGAGTACAGATGAAGACTGAAGAATCTTTGCCATATTGAGAATGTTTTTATTTGTTAAATGGAGGCCAAAATAGTAATGAAAGGTCTGCAGCAACAAAGACACTTCTGCTATTCTGTCTAAAAGGCAGTATGGCAGGAAGAATTCTCTAAAGCTTTTCTCCACATTTCTACCGATGTCCCGGGATGCTGGCAACACATGAGCTCTGGATATTTTTAGTCTGTCAGGTTGTGTGGGACGGGCTGCTAATGGGAAAAACAACCAGTGAAGCAGTACAGCGCTATTTCATGTCTCATAAATGATTGGATGCTGGGGGATAAAGTTTATTTTACTTGTCTGTTTAAGAACTTTTGTAAAATTAATCACTTCAGTCTGAAAACGTAGATCTGAATGAAAGCACAGTGCCATTATGTAAACTCGTAAACGGAGAAGCAGAACCATCAAACTTAGACAAACCGTTCATGCAACAGTGGGCTTCAAATGCGGTGCAATGAGGCTAAATTAAATCAATAAATCTCCCAAAGAAAACTATGTGCGCTACATTTGCAAGCTGTAAATGTCTTTGGCGGATAAGGAAGAGCCGTGTTGAATGACGGAGCTTGGCATGAATGAACCTGAGGGTTAAGTGCAACGCAGCAGGACAGGAACAGTTTAGTTTTTGTTGAGTAAATCAATTTCACAACAACAATAAAAGTACGCTGGCTTTGACCACAAGAACAAGAATGCATGAATGAACTTGGAGTAAGAAGAAAGATAGATGTGATGACTAAGAGTTGGACCAAAACAGACCATTGGTTTTAAAAGAAAAGAAAGAAAGAGGTTCCCCTTTGTTTGATCAGCTTCTAGTCTGAGTCTTTCAATCAACTTAATGCGCCTTTGATGTCATTGCATAGAATAGGTAAAAAAGTGGTAGCCTGTGTCATACCTAAAAGCGTGCAATTGTGGTAATAGATTGTGTTCATGTGACATCACAGCTTTCTAAAGAGCTATATAGTTTAAAATTGAGGTGGAATTTGAGCTGAAAATACATGGCTTAGTTTCTTACATATTTCTCTGTAATTCCTGGGCCAATCCACATGAAACAACTCAAGTTCAATGTCTGCTCTGTCAGCACATAAGAACTATGGTCTAAAATTTTCTCATAAAGGTGTCCAAAAGTTGACATAATGAACAAAAACATGTGTGTGATGTTGGCCAGTAGAAAGGACTTTCAGTCATATGAATAATATGGCAGGTTTGTGAATCAAATCACTATAAAATAATGTTCAAGGAAAACATTGTCAGTTTTTTCTTTCAAAAACTCTTTAGTGCATTGAGATGTATTGAGATGTACTGCTCCAAATTCTATAACGTGAACGAAACAGGACACATTGCAACATGACTAAAAGTAAAACTTTTGAAATCATTGATACTGTCTGTATGTTTTTAAGATAAAATGAGTGCATACACTTGAGAGTTAAATAATAATAATGCATCTGTTTTATATTGCGCTTTTCTGGACACTGAAAGATGCAAGGTTGCCATCCGACCACCACCAACCAATCACTCTCACACAACATTCATGCAGGCTGTGGGTGAAGTGTCTTGCACATGCAGGAGCCGGGATTCGAACCCCCGACCTTCTGATCACGAGATGACCCGCTCTACCATCTGCACCACTGTGAAAAGGAAACAAATTGTGTGTTCCTATTGTATTGACACATACAATTTAGGGGCAGACCAGCACCAGCTGCAGGCCCGGATCTACAGGGGTGCAAAAGGGTACATTGCAATCTCATTTTAAAAAGTTTGCACCCTCAGTTTTAGTGCCATCATAATGTACTGTATTTCAATGGCAAGGGTGTATATTTGCACCCCTATGAAACACAAATGCACCCTCAGTCAGTTTGTTCTGGAGCCGGCGCTGACCAGCTGTGAGAAGAGACGAACGACAGGCAAAAGAAAAAATGGCAAAAAGCAGAAGTTTCTAAACTGCCGTGAAGAGAATCTGAACATTTACATAATTGGAATAAGTCCAGGTTTATTCTTGGATATTTAAATGGTTTTCAACAGTCTGTGAAGATCTGGTGACTACATCAACCGTGACGCTCATTGAGAAAATATCAAAAGTGTGCAAAAAAAGAAGAAATTGGCTATTTTTAAGAATCTATTTCACCTTTTTTGTTTAAAACATAATTCCATATGTGGTGATTCATAAAAATCCTATGTGTGTTGAAAATAAAGAAAAAACAATACATAAAAAGTGTTTCCAACCTTTTGACAGGTACTGTACATTATATTACAACATTATTACATGGTTTGTATAACTTAAACACTTTAGTACACACATACTGTACATGACGGTGTTTTCAATCCCCAACACATGTTCCACTGATCACACATCAGTGTATCTATAATTTATTACCACAATAACTCGGGCTTCCCTTGGGCCTCAGCTGTCTCCTGGGGTGTGACCTCATTTCAAGGTTACTGTGAACACTACGCAGTAAGTCATTTTAAAAGACAAGCTGGCTCTGGAAATTGTTAGGGAGAAGCCTATAATTTCACACACACTTCCAGGTAAGGAATGAATTGTTTACCTTGATAGACCACATTCCGGGCTGAGGGTCCTTGATGTTTACCACTTTAGCCGAGTTGGGGATGTGCAGGAGCTCCTTCAGGCCGTCTTTCTGCACCACTACGTTCCCTTTGGATGACAAATATTCAGCCACTTAATGATGAATCTCGAGAAAAGTGACACTATGCTACTGTATACAGTGAAGAAAGTAAGTATTTGAACACCCTGCTATTTTGCAAGTTCTCCCACTTAGAAATCATGGAGGGGTCTGAAATTTTCATGGTAGGTGCATGTCCACTGTGTGAGAGATAATCTAAAAAGAAAAATCCAGAAATCACAATCTATGATTTTTTAACAATTTATTCGTGTGATACAGCTGAAAATAAGTATTTGAACACCTGTCTATCAGCTAGAATTCTGACCCTCAAAGACCTGTTATTCTGCTTTTAAATAGTCCAACTACACTCTGCTCATGATTCTAATTTAGTAGCACCTGTTTGAGGTTCTTAGCTTTCATAAAGACATCTGTGCACCCCACAATCAGTCAAAAGTCTAACCAAAAAACCAACATGGGCAAGACCAAAGAGCTGTCAAAAGACACCAGAGACA
>OMNZ01015872.1:11242-23582 GCA_900303255.1 Lesueurigobius sanzi
GTGGGGGGTGGGGGGGGGGGGGGGGGGGGGGGGGGGGGGGGGGGGGGGGGGCATTATCGCAAAACTTCGGGTATTTGCTCATTACCAACCGCGGTAGGAAAAAATCCAAACCGGCACAGCCTTAGCTCTGACCCAAATAATAAAAATAAAAATGTAATCTGACATACATAATGTTAATTACCAACAGCTAATTGCTTGATTTGAATATGTAAAAAGCCACTGCTAAAGTAAGTTACAATTTATTGAAATAAGACTATTTAACCTTAATTTAAGAATGTTCAATCCGATTCAGGTATGGGATATCGGAGCCTAGCCCCGAAAAAATACAATATCAGGGAACGATTCCAAATATCTAATACTGAACCGATACTTTCACCAACTCTAAGGTGAATATGCACATGCTGTATGTCAAGCTCTTAACCACCTGTGAAATCCAGTCATTCAATTAGTTTGACACTCCATATTAATACTTTTGATTACTGTGCAAAAATCCTGCAGTTTGCAGCAGTTAGAAGCTATGACTCACTCCCAAAGTAGTGAAATAGTATTGGTCACTGTTGAAGGTCTGTGTTTGTATTTTAGAGTGAAATGCTGTAGAAAACACCAGAAGACTTTGAACATCACTAAAGATAAGTGCGTAGGATTAATATAGAACCCAAGCAGTAGAAAGGAAAAAAAATCCCGCACACCATGGACCCTTGCAATAGATTTATTAAATTGCAACGTTTCGACCCAGCAGGGTCAAGGAAGACCCCCCAGGGTCAAGGAAGACCCCCCAGGTTGGGAACCACTGCACTTTCATCGATCATCGTACAGAGGACAATACAACGCGAAATTAGTTTCATTTTCCACCTCTCCTTAATGTCTGGCAAGAATGATTCCTCCCCAACTGTCTCACTAAGTCCATGTTATATTTTACAAGGTTAAATGTTGGTTCACATTTTACAAAGAGAAGTAGTGACAGATATTAGAGCAAATACAAGTAAAAATAGGGCAGCGCCAGCCCTTGGCAGCGAATGTGAGAAGACATGAATTTGCTCCTTGCATCTCTGCACCTCTCAGACAAGGACATCTGTTTTCTCTGGGGACCAGCGGAATTTTAACTGCTCTCTGTTGAAACAGTGACGACAACAGGGAAAACGTGTTCTGCTCTCTATAAAGAAGCAGACAGTGTTGGACTGTGTGTCATCAGACCATTCTTGGTCAGCAGCTATCTTGAATAGCTGTATAAAAACGGTATACGTAAGTAAACACTGCCAAAACCAAAGGTAACGTGTCTAAACCACACTTAAAGAGACAAAAGCCGTAGTCTAGACCTAGGCCTGCTCACTGGCTTCTCTAAACATTATTACATAAGACCGGTGCAGTACATCCAGAATGCTGCTTCTAGGAACCAAAATATACAACCATAGTCTCAGCACTCAGCACGGACTGCCTGTCACTCAAAGAATAGACTTTAATTTGGGGGGAAGGGGGTCCTTACGTATCTAGGCAGTGCTTTCTACCACATGATCCCTGGCAAAGCTTTATCCCTTTACCACAAAGTACCAGCAACAACAAGCACAGCTTAGTAAAGCACAGCTTTATTTTTCTCTCAACAGCTACATGTCGGCCATGTGCCAAAGTGCATCTCTGACATGTTAGAGCCATATGAGCCATCTCGGGCTCTGAGTGGCCTGCTAATGGTCCCAGAGTCAGGGCTAAATACACCAAGGCTGTGTTTCAGTTTTGTCCAACTAAAATCTGGATCAGACTTCCAGAAGGTGTGAGACAGGCCTCGACTGACAATGGCAATGTTCAAAACCAGTCTGAAAACAACTGAATATGTTCCATTGTTGTTGTTTTGAGACTTGGCTGTGATTGGCTTAAAACAAGGTGCACAAGATCCAATCAGCAGCAACTCTCCCACTAAAAGTCCGTCCTGTTTCTGAACCAGAGTCTTTACACATTCAGAATCACACAACTTTCCCAATGTTATTTCCACCAGAAACTAATGTGTAACAAAAACAAGTAGCAGGTTCAGTCTTTCCATTTCCTTTGGATAAGATAAACAGGATAGATCCAAAATAATACCGTTTTTCTTCTTCATAATTCTCCTGATCACAGAGACAATGGTGACTCAGGCGCTGGCAGTCCGTAGGTTTGGTAATGAGCTTCCGAGCCGTACATCGGTGCATTGTGTCCTCTTGTAATATCTTGTGATACATGCGATAATGCGGCAGTTATCTGTACCCGGGTGCTTAGATGAACTGAAATTGTGTAGGAAATTAACATCAGATATGCTACAATCAGGACCAAGGCCTTTGGGGACAACTTTCCTTCCAACTCACCTAAGATATGTGTGAAGATTAAACTTGGAGGAGTGCTTGTCATTATCTGTAGGCACTAAAATAATTGTCCTTGAAGAAATTAATTACCTTTGTGCGCGGATGCACTCTTTGTGGGAAGTGATTTGGAGTTAATGAAAACTGAAACACTGTCATCGCACAGACCGCCCCTCATTTTTCAGTCTAATAAGTCAACAGAGGCACGGGGCGCGGAGCCGGCTACACGCTCATGCGCCTGATGATTTTAATATGAGGACAGTGCAGGAGAAGACTTTACTCAGTGATAAACACATGGTTAAGTTCTTTCATCAATACAATCTGTATGTTCCATGTGTTGTGATGGGCTATGGATATGTTTAATGTGTGTGAAAGGGTTTGATCCCACCCCCTTTCACTGGTTTCTTTTTGACTGTACTGTTACTTTATATTGTCTAGTTTAGTTTGACTAGTTAGAGGGGGACTTACTACTATTTGTTTATGGTTGCACTATTGTTTATGTGATCAATAATATTGCTTTAACATGGTTTTATTATTGTTTTATACTTTGACATCGTTTGTCGATTGGATACCCGATATACAACATTGGGCATCTATTCTCAATATCCAATACTTTCACCAATTTAACCCCTTAAACCCCAGCATGCCAAATTTGGGTCCTGTAGGGTACAAGAGGTTAACCCCTTAAATCCCAGCGTGCCAAATTTGGGTCCTGTAGGGTATAAGAGGTTAACCCCTTAAACCCAAGCGTGCCAAATTTGGGTCCTGTGGGGTATAAGAGGTTAATCTACATGAATATGGTGTACATACAGTACATGCTGTATGTAATTTGAAAGCTTTCATCATGTAGAATTCAATTAGTTTTACAATCCACAAAACAACTTTTGATTGCCATGCAAAGTACTGCAGTAAGCAGCAGTATGCCAGTCAAGGCCGAGACAGAAGCTATACCTGAGTCACACCTACAGTAGTGAAATAATATTGTCGACTGTTGAAGGTCTGTGTTTGTGTTTTAGTTTGAAAAACGAACAAACTGACAAAGAACAAAACGTTATGTTATTTTGCTTTGCATATTTAAGTCTAAAATTTGTACTTGATTGAAACACCTCAAACTGCAACCTGCCCAGCCCCCTGGCAAGTTCAAAAAGCAGATGTGGCCCTTGCATCAATAAGTTTGCCCTTGCTTTATATGGATACTCCTGACCATGAAGCTAACTCAAGATCTGGATATGGGATCATTCAATGTGTCTAATCAGAGGGCGATTCTCCCTATATTATTCCAGTGAATCCTTTCTTAGTCTAGTACTGTATTTTCCGGACTATAAATCACACTTTTTCTCATAGTTTGGCTGGTCCTGCAAATTATACTCAGATGCGACTTACTGTATATATTTGAATATATAATTTCACATGTATAAGATATTTCCATCCAGTGTGGCATTCATTTTTCACTACGATCTTTTATTGATGATGAAGAGTGTGAACACCGAGCAAAGCCTCCTCCAGCACATCCCAACTATTCTCAGTGGAGTTAAGATATGGATACTGTGGTGGACAATCCATGTGTGAAAATGGCCATTCACACTCCTGAACCACTCTTTCACCATATGAGCCTGATCCTGGGGTTGTCATCTTGGAATACGCCTGTGCCATCAGAGAAGAAGAGATACTTTGACGGAATAACTCATAAATAATAATTCAGGATTTTGAAAAGACATACAAAACTGAGGCACTCAAAGAAAAATACTTGTTAAAAGGCCTTTATTTCAGCATGGCCAGTTAATTAAAACATTGCCTACGCGTTTCAGGGTGTTCATGTTTCAGCTGATCTCATTCTTTGGGCAAAACTGACAAACTGCATCAACCCCAGTTCTATTTGCTTAGTTAAATCCAGGTGGTGACTTTATTTTTGACCAGGCCGTGTACACTACGTCAACATACCTGAATACACCTATTCAGTTTGTTGTTTATGCTTCGTGATGCTAAATAACCATCAATGTGTTACGTTAGCATACCATACACCTATTCAGCCTCTATTCTATTCTTATTATTACAACTTGCCTTTCAAGATGAAACGTCTGGCCAAAAAAATGCGACTTAAATCTGGAAAATACGGTAATCAGAGGGGCTGATAGTGTGTGTGAAACTCTCTTCCCTTGAACATTTACTATACATTTGTTAATATTGTTTCGGAATAAAACATTTGCCTGAGAATGTCTCTTTTTGCTCGACACTGCTCGACACCCTCCTCCTTTGTGCAGAAAAATGTTCACATCTAAACCTTAAGGCATTCCCAAACAAAGAGCCTAATTAGAAAGAGTAGGTTATTATAGATGGCTAATTGCATTAATCTATACAGATGGAGATAAGACGATAGCGAAGATGCGGCGGCCCACACAGCTGTCAGAGGTAACAGCCGATCACAGATGCCATCGCACTCTTGGAGCCGCAGTCAGCAGAAACAGAGCTACTTTGATGCTGAGATAAGTTCCAACGCATGAACATAATGAGGATTCTTATCTGAAGCAATTAAGTGCACGGGGAGAGCAGAGACACGCGGCTCGGCCAACTCTGGCTTGGGTGTCCATAAGCCATACCAAGACATGTGCTGTTCATGTGTGCATCCACTGTGTCTGTGTTTAGGTCAGTTCAAAACAGGTTCATTAGTCAAACATATTGTTGCAGCTAGTTAGTTTCTTTCTGAATGTGTTTAATCAATCTAAATGGTTTAGAATCTGTAACAAGTATATTTTGCTTCAAGTTAATTTGAGGGGAGACGCAGCAGGTAAGTTTATTTATTCATTTTCAGGTTTGGGCCAGTTTGCTCTCTTAACATACAGTATAAACTTTTACCTGGAAACAATTAAACTGCCTAGCCTTCACAACGAGGTATTTAAATATAGTTTATAGTAGTATAGATTCAATTTCTCCGTCGGGAAATTGTGAATTCATAGGTAATTTTCTCAACATGCATGCTGTTGGAACTACATCTTGCCCCGCCCACTTTTGTTGTAAAAGCATTTCCTGTTTATATTAGCACTTCCTGTGAGCTGAGATTGTCATTGTTGTCAATGTAAGAGACTGAAGAAAATAAAATGGGAATGAACAAAAAACTTACCAAAGATGTAATCACTTACTTTTCTAATTGGCTAATTATCTGTGAGGAACTCTAAAGGACCAGAGCTGACAGCGGTTTGTTGTAAATGTTACATGTTTCACCAAAAATCAAAGCCAATATCAGCTCAAGTCAGACCTGCAGTTTGACCAGAAACACAAGATGGCGGCCCCCAGTGCAACTTCCTGAATAAGGTGAATAGCAGCTCCTACAGACATCTCATTTTCCAAACCTGTACTTGATAATATTTGGATTATTATTATTTTTTTTAATCTTCATTTTGATGTCTGATGTATTGACTTTGTTCTGTAGGGACCCCAAAAACAACAAATTCATATTTTGTCGGATTCAAAAAGTAAAGAAGATATCCAAAATCCCTTCAGAGCAAATCTTTGAACCTAATGTCAGTAAAATAAAACCATACAGCTATGGCTCTGCTTAGGGATGCACCGATCCAATACTGGTATCGGATAAAAAAATATTTATCTCAAATTGATATCAGTAATCTACAGCAGAACTTCCAAACTAATATCTCTAAATGTATTTATTTTTAGTGTCTCACCTTAAAGTGGACATCTCATGCATAAAAACAGGCTTAAAACCTTTCAATAGGATGTCTTCATTAGGATATTTTACATTTCTACAGCCAAGAGTGGGAATCGCATGGCAAAAATAATCAACTAGCTTTGATTTAAACATGTGGCTCGTAGCGCAACGGATTATTGGCTTTAAAAATGTGGGGGACAGTTTGGGGGGTTTGAACATTATGTAATTGTACCAGGAAGTAGAAAACAAAGCGCTGCAGAAGTCAACATGAATGGACCAACGCAAACAGGATTAATTCAAAACTGCGTGAATGAAGTGGAATACTGCTCCAGGTTTGTTTTTGACGAGGGAACACCTTTACAACATGGTTAAAAGCTCAAAAAAGTCGATTTAGCATGACATGTCTCCTTTAATATTGGCGCTAATCAGCACAAAGCGATTCCTGCCAGCCGTCATTCACCGAGGGGAAAAAAAAAGTCTAGACCTCTCTCTCTCTCCTGTAAAATAATGGACTCCTCACTGCTCCCGTCTCAGATTGTGCCTGCCTTGATCCGGTTATTTGTTGTGAATAGAGTAAATCAGAGAGGTGTGGGACTGTGGAGGCTCGCGTCTGAAGGGGAAATGAAGAGCCGCCGCGGGGACAGCAGAGGAGGCAGCGGTAAACTCATTAGTATGTGGTGTATGGGAGCGGGGCGGGCTGGAGTAAGTGTAGCAGGTACACGGAGTCAGGGCTGGCTCCAGGTGCTCGGAGATTAAAAGGAGAGATTGAAAGAGCAGATTCATCGAGCTTTATTGGCATCTGGTCGCAGGTGCATCACGGACAGAAGCCTGAACTCTCCAATAGGTTTACAGGATTATAAGGTGTACTGTAAATCCCGACCAGACGATGTGAGATTAAGGCGAGACACTGCAGGGGGAACGTTCTTTCAGTGATATCCATTTGAAACATGGGCTGTATATCACTGCCACGGAAATAAATACATAAATGTATGTGGCCCAATCCAGGAAATGTTGCTGGTTTGGCCCTCATGGGGTCAGAATTACTTAACACTTAACAACAATTTTATTGAAAGCCCTATAGATTGGCATAATGAAAACCTTGATTCAAGTCACTAACTCCAAGGGGTCAGTTTTTACAGCTCACGGACTAAAACATACTGTTTAATCAGCAACATTTCCTGGATTCACCCATTGTATGTTTTTCATCATTTTATCATGTTAAATATAAGGTTTGGTAGTGTTTTAGTCCTGGTTTGGTCCTGGTTTAGTCCTGTTTTAGTCCCGGTTTAGCCCTGATTTAGCCCTGGGATAGACTTGTTTTAGTCCTGGTTTAGTCCTGGTTTAGTCCTGGTTTAGTCCTGATTTAGACCTGGGATAGACTTGTTTTAGTCCTGGTTTAGTCCAGGTTTAGCCCCGGTATAGCCCTGATTTAGCCCTGGGATAGACTTGTTTTAGTCCTGGTTTAGTCCTGATTTAGACCTGTTTTAGTCCTGGTTTAGTCCTGGTTTAGTCAGATTTAGTCCTGGTTTACTATGCCACATTAAACTCTTAAAAATACTTTGTACTTATAAAGTACATTTTACACTGGATGCTTTTATACTTTCACTTAAGTAGGAATTTAATCTGATACTTTTACTTAAGTAAATTCTTGCTCCTGCATCTGTACTTCCACACAAGTTAGAATACTGAGTACTTCTTCCACCACTGATCGATCAATCAATCAATCAATCAATCAATCAATCAATCAATCAATCAATCAATCAATCAATCAATATGTATTTATATAGCGCCTTAACAACATCCAAAGGTGCTTTACAGAGACAAAAACAACACAGACTAATAAAAATAATGAATTCTAGTGGCAGGATTAGGTGTCAAAATCCTGTCTGAATAAATATGTCTTTAGCTCTGTTTTAAAGACAGATAGTTCAGTGATAGAAAGCAGCACAGGTGGAAGAGCCTCCAGAGCTTGGGAGCGAAGACTGAAAACGCTCGATCGCCCCACTTCCTGTATCGCGACCTGGAGACCATCCACGATATAAGCTCAGAAGAACTGACAATATACCTAAAAAATGACAAATTAACAAAATAAAAAATTGCAATTAATGTTTGTAATTAAAAGAGAAGAAGGTGGTGGAAAGATGTGTACAATCTAATAAGTAATTATGCTTAAATGTAATCATCAATGTTAGATGTTCTTGTTTCATCCTAAAGAAGTCAGTACTCTACCGGTTACTAATTACAAGTGGGCTTAAGAGACAGTGTTGTTGTTGTTATTCTCTGATTAAAAACAGATTAGCATGTCAATCATTTACAACACAGTACTTTGTGCATATACATCTTTAGTACCATCTATAAATACAATGCAATTAAAGATTATTTTACATCTATCTCTGTAATTATGCCTGTGTGCCTGATCTTAAAGGAGACATTTTCAAAACAGATCTTGATTGACCTTTTCAGAGGCCGTGCTGGGTTTTCTCTCATATTCCCGCCACACTGCTGGCACAAAGTTTGATGCGATGAAAGAATCCAAAGGCCAAATCATGTTTAAGTGGCATTTTGATGACATTTCTTTGGCCTGTTTAACCTTTTGGCGAGTTTCATTTTTCTTGTGCCGCGCATCTTATCCATGCAGACCGTTTCTCATTCCCTTTACCGCCGGGTGCCCATCTCTCATGCCTGCTCCTCTGCCTCTTGATGGAAACCTGGGGATGAAGGCTCCGGTCCCCGACGCATTGGAACAGCTGCAGAGCGCGAGATGAGAAATATTTGCAGCGGTGAATATGAAGAAACACCACAATGTGAAGAAACACCACATTTTGAGAGGATTATTTGTTTGAGGTGCCTGCTCTGGTGTAAGCCTCGCACTTGGACTGAGGCTGTAAACGCCGCGTCTGCTCAGAGACGGGAAATAACGCAACAAATAGTTTGAAAAATGTGCTTATATGGTTTTACAGGTATGAATTCCAAATATGTTATCGATTTTCACATTATAGAGAGCCTTTTATTGCAGATACAGTCATTGTTCAAACCCCCAAACTATCTTCCACATTTTTTTTAAAGTCAACAATCTCCACAATTCGGTAGCGCTTCTAGAGAATCATATTTTTTATAAATTATTACGACTGCTGGCACTGGGGGCGCTCCAGGCCAAATCCTCACCAGTCCTGGCACTACTGTTTAAGAGGGAAAATATTATATCAAAATGTAAAATATCAACACATAGACACTAAAACAAATGATCATAAGCCAGTTGTTAAGCCTGTTTATGCGTGATATGTCCACTTTATACATTGTTGCTTTGGTATTAATCAAGTGCTGGGTTTTTCCTTGTAAACCCAACTGCTTTGGCATTTTTTTGTACTTATAAAACTAGGTTGAGGTTTCCTGGATATCCATCAAGTAAACCAGCTGAATTGTCATCCCTAATGGGAGTACTATCAATTTGGATTTTCAAAGAAGAGTTAGGGAGATAAAATAGAACCTTGAGGTAAACCATAGAGTAGATCGAGGTTAGGGGATAGATTTTATTGGTCAATTTTATGTGACATAAAAACAAAACAACGCTTCATACGTGAACAGCAATAGCAGTGCAATGTCAAATTCAGGATAAAAAGGGCTAAAAGACTACATATTCTTGTTCATCAGTCTAACCGCTGAAGGAAGGAAGCATCCGAGTTGTCCTCGTTTTGATGCTGCAGTATCTCTTCCCCGATGGCATCAGCTCAAACATGTGCTGGAAGGGATGTGCGCAGTCCTTCAGGATTGTGCCTACTCTTCGCACACCACATTTTGTAATAGCACCACATTTTGTAGTAGCACCACATTTTGTAATAGCACCACATTTTGTAGTAGCACCACATTTTGTAGTAGCACCACATTTTGTAATAAGAATTCAAAATGTTATCAAATTCTCACTTAGGTAAATACTTAATTCATAATATATAAGACATTTATACAGCTTTACCCACCATACGCATTATACGTCCTGACAGTGGTTGGGGTTTTATTGCATATAAAAGCGAACATTTGATTACATTATCCTTTGATTTATAAATAACATGGAGCAGCTTGACACTTTTTTACTTCTGCCTGTCTCGCACCAAATTGATGTTGCTAGAGAAAGAAGCTTGTTTATATTTTTTATTGTTATTTATTGCAAACCGTGTTGTTTTGCCTCCGTGTTTATTTATGAAGGTGATGGGGGTTGATTTGGCAAACACAGTATAGTTTATACTCTCCTTTTCTTTCCTCTCTTTGCCGTGTAACACAGCCTTATGATTATTCTCGAAAACAACTTCAGATCAGGTGTTAGGGTTTGTATAAGGGAACACGCTCCTCTTATTATCACTTACTTGAAACCACGTTGTTTTGACGCTCGAGCTCCGGTGGCCGCGTGCTGAAAAATAGTGGCTAAACGATTACGAGCCATCAAGGGCGTCACTCAAACTCAGCAGTGAAGAACAAACAGGCACTGATCATTAAAACACACAGCGATAATGCAATTTGCCCCCGCGCCGGTGCACTCCAGCAGAGGCTTGCGTGCTCTGTCTCGGATCCAGCCAGCACTACCAAAAACACTCACAGCGGCTCCTTGGCTTGTTTTCTTACATAATGAGCCTTGAAGAGTTTTTAGGCAAAGCAGAAAGTGGATCACACTCACACCTCATACAGCTGCGACGGAAAAAAACAGACATCATCTGGGCCCAAGGTCGTATTTTACTGACTAGGATTTAATGAGACGTGCTGTGCCAATAGAGCGACTGAAATGAGCACTGTAAGGCAGAAACATAAAGCGGACTGTAACTTAAGAGGAGCTTTTAATATTAATACAGGGAGCTCCCCATGTATTTGACTAAACACGCTGAGAAGGCACTGTCTGCTGCTGCCCCCCTCCACAGGACGCTCTGCTGACTAACAAGATGGACAGATAAAGGAAGTTTGGAGATGTCATTCATACAATGTTTGTTATTCTTTGTAAAATTATGCAATGAAGTGGTGTTTTTCCTCATAAATCAGGAAGCTGAAATCTCTCCCTGCCTCTGCTTTCAGAAAACGGTCAAGGACAATGACCCCCCAGCTGTGTGTATATTGTAGTCAATCAATTTTTAAAATCAGATTAGTCTTTTGAAATGTGATTATTCATGACGAATCAGTTCATTTTAATATAGTGGTATCCATTATTAATAACTAGGCCTTGATAAGATGCTCTAATTTAACACATTTGCACACATTTCATTAACAAAGCAAGTGTAAAAAGCCCAACTGCGTACCGTTTGTAATGCCTGCCCTGTCTTTCAGCTCGAGGTATCGGAGTGTGTTGGGTCAAAACATATGATGCTATTCATTTAATTATCTTTGAATTAACCATGAGTTCACTGCGTTACTTGTGACAGCCCAAATATATTGTGCATACAGTATATAATATATTTTTAGAATATTGTTCAAACTACTATTTGCACTTATGCTTTCATTGAATTCCAATAGCCCACTTTACAATTGACGTGACGCAGTCAGTCAAACAAACACCAGCTGTGCCATATTGTGGCAGATCATACCTGGTGAAAATAAGGGACTGTTTATTGCTAGTTGGATAAGACATAACACTGTTGAGAGTCGGGTCAGAACTCCAATGAAATGAGGAGTCAGGGTATTTCATTGTTCTTTAATGCTTGGCCAAAGTGTGTGTGTTTTTTCTCCATCAAGCAGGCTCCGTAGTGTGTCTCTCTCGTCTCTTCCATGTCCTCAAACATGTTGCTGCTGCCTCTGCTGTGGGCTAAGCTCCGCCCCTTAAAGGGCCAGCATGCCAGTTTGTTCTGCAGCCTTTTCCTCAACCGGCTTTGGAGAAGTGATAAAAAATGTCCCCTCCGACATCCGATCTGGGTATCTAGAGTCCGACTGCACAGCCCCAACAGCAGTGATTGATTCCTTCATGTTGGAACATCTTTAAGAGACAAAACTACAACTTTGTGACTATCAGAACGACTCAGACCCATAGGCACCCCATGCAAAATGCACACTTGTTTGTCTGAGGCGACTTCCCAGAATGCATTGCGATGTGACGTCACGGTCTATTTTTAGTAACTGTGAAGTACGCTATTATCTCTGTAGGAACAGCACTTAGGTACTGTCTAGTACCTAAAGTCAATAGTACAGGAATCAAATGACTTATCAATGTTAGATTAAATTTACTGTACTGTACTGTAACTGTGACTTGGAAGAAGGGGTAGGAGTATAAGTGTTTACTTCTTCCTACTCCTATTGAGCATATGAAAAAGCTTTGTCACCTTGCAGGGTGTTATACTTCACACTGTTCTTGTTTTGTTGTTGCTTCTTCTTTTGCTCAATAAAC
>OMNZ01015876.1:0-19978 GCA_900303255.1 Lesueurigobius sanzi
GGGGGGGGAGGGGAAGGGAGAGGGGGAGGAGAGGGGAGGGGGGGGGAGAGAGAGAGGGAGAGAGAGAGGGAGGGAAGGAGGGAGAGAGGAGAGGGGGAGAGAGAGGAGAGACAGAGAGGGAGGAGAGAGAGAGAGAGGAGAGAGGGGGAGGGAGGAAGAGAGGGAGAGGCAGGGAGGGGGAGAGAGGGGGGGGGGGGGGGGGGGGAGGGGGGGGGGGGAGGGGGGGGTGGGGGGGGGGGGGGGGGGGGGGGGGGGGGGGGGGGGGGGGGGGGGGGGGGGGGGGGGGGGAGGGGGGGGAGAGGGGGGGGGGGGGGAGGGGGGAGAGGGGGGGAGAGGGGGGGGGGGGGGGGGGGGGGAAGGAGAGACAGAGAGGGAGGAGAGAGAGAGGAGAGAGGGGGAAGGAGGGAGGAAGAGAGAGGGAGAGAGAGGGGGAGGGGGGGAGGGAGGGGGGGGGGGGGGGGGGGGAGGGAGGGGGAGGGGGGGGGGGGGGGAGGAGGGGGCGGGGGCAGAGAGGGAGGGAGGCGAGGGAGAATAAAGAGAATTGAATCTAAAATTATGTACAGTCCCTTTTACAAATTGACAAATTGTAATCGAAAGTCTTTAATATACAGTATATATGATTCGTAACTAAGCAACAAACGCTCTACCATATACTGTGTACAAAACTACCAAAACACTGTACAACTCTTTAACACTGTACAGTTTACCTGGATTTTGACAGCGATGACCACAGAGATGAGCTCCTTGTCCAGTTCTCTCATCACCACCAGCTTCTTCAGAGTCAGGCTGCACAACCTGAAGGACACACAGGGAGGAGACATGTTTAAAGTGACAAAGAAATAATGATTCACCTGTGTTTATACACCACAGTCAGCGGTAAACAAGCAGTGGAGCTGGATGGATGAGGGTAAGGGACAGAGACAGGTTTCAAAATGCTGACAGCTGACCAGACCAGTGGGAGTTAGGAGGACTATTGTTTTGAAGTTGTTCTGGAGACATTTAAATATTTACGAGTGGTTGTTTGACTGTTTTGCGTGTGCGTGATGTAATATTTGTACATAAGAGGAGAGGAACATCTGGAGTCCAGCAGCTGCACCACTGATTTATGACCTTTATCTTTGTTCTGAACAACGCAAGCTACGCAGATGACTTTCAGATGGACGCATCACTGACAGCAGATGGACATGGGCCAGTAGAGTCACTGGTTTGAACATATCAATGTGTGCATGCACAACAAGCTTCTCCAGCTGAACTCAGACAAAACTGAGCGTATGGTCTTTGGAACAGAACTAAATAGAAAGTGTCATTTGTCGTCTTGAGTCTCTTTCTCTAAAAGCTAAAAATCAGGTTAAAAATCTAGAGATAATAATGGACCTGAAGTTCAAACAGCCACATCAATAACATCGGCAGCTTTTTGCCATCTAGGGAACATTGCTAAGCTCAAAGGTGTCTAAACCAGACTTAGAGATGAATCCATGCGCTTGTCTCCAGCAGCCTCTCTAAGTCCAGTGCAGTAGTCCAGTGCTCAGGTCTCTGCACTGGCTTCCTGTGGCTCAGAGAATAGTGATACAGCTCTGCTTGTTTACAAGTCTCTTCACAGTAGCACCAAAGTATATCTCTGACATGTTAGAACCATCTCGGGCTCTGAGAACCTCAGGGAGTGGTCTCCTGCTGGTTAACAGAGTCAGGACTAAACATGGTGAGGTTGCATTTCAGTTTTATGTAGCTAAAATGTGGAACAGTCTGCCAGAAGATGTGAGACAGGCCTCAGCTCTGACAATGTTTAAATCCAGGCTGAAAACACTGAAAGTCATTTATCTGCACCATTCACTTTTAATGTAATTAATGAATGACTATATTTATGTTTTATTGATTTGATTTGTCGTCTTGTCCTTCTCTGTCACTGTGATGCACTTTGAATTGCCTTGTGTATGACTTGTGGCCGACAAATGAACTTGCCTTGTTTTACAAACTGCAGCTTACTTTATGGACATGTTCTCTGCTTTCTATCCATGTAAAATTAGGACCACTCCCATGGCAAAATAAATAAACAAATTAATATCTTTCAATTCATAAAAAAATCTCAAAATTGGATAGTCATGTGACTGAAACCTGTGTCGAGATACTGCAGACCAGGAGTTCTCAACAGCTGCAGCCTCAAAACCCAGCTTCAATGCATAATGACAAGTCATGACCCACATAAATATATGAATTATATGTTGTGATCCTGTTTGAGTTTATTCAATATCAAAGTAGGAGATTTCCTTACAGAGATCTGCTGATTCAAACACCGATTCGGACAAAAACAATGAATCAACAAGGATATTATGACTGAAATGGTTCCGAAGAGCACCTCTGGATTCTTGCCCGACCAGTTGCGATCCTGTGCTGTAAACCTACTTAAATATCATCACAGATTGCCAATCCAAGAATAGATCTGCACATAAGACTAATCATAGTTATCTTCTATTAATTATACTCATACAGACAATTGCAATCAACCTCTTGTCCCTCTAAGCAACAGTATTATACAGTAAATGCTGATGGCTCAGAGCTGTCTCCTGGTTCTTCCAGTATATTCGCATATATTTTAATGCGAAAAAACTAATTCCACAACTGACTTTCTCCCAAAGTGCTATTTATTTTGGCCTTAAGCTCAAAGCCTTTGCCTGCTGTGGCTATTGTAACACTGCCCCGATGTTACCAACAATTTGCTCTTTCATTTATCAAGCGCCTGAGGTTTTGGCATGGACTTGAGGAGTTTCTTTGTGAAATTCAGATCAGCAGTTGCCAGTGGGATGGAACAGGAATTGGCTCTAAATCACAAAAACCTTTCAGGCGTCCCACCGCTCTCCCTCTCGCGAAAACTTAATGCGACTGGAGTGTTTCGGAGCTAAATCCCCTTTGAGTTGGTTCACTGGGAGCTGATTTTGAAACACATTTTAGGTTTTGTTCTCGTAGTAAGGGGGGAATTTAACAAGCCTGTCACGTTATCCGAGGCATGCCTTTCGGGACGAGACAAAAGTTGCGCTCCCCCATCACCTTTGTAGAACATGTTGGCTGCCCCTCGCATACTAAAAAAACATTAATCATTCTGCTAACTCTCTAAAGGGAAATTAAAGCGTGCAAATGTTCTCATTGGTTTGCATGACATCAGTGTTGAGTTATTTGAGGCATACAGCTCTGTGAAATGTGGGAACCAGTGTTTAACAATCGCTCACGGTTTATCACAGTCACTTAAAAGATGTTGCAGGAGGGAAAGTGCGCATGCCCCTGTCATACTTTGCATCCAACGGAGACTCTCTCCACCATACCTATTCCATATGTATGGGGTCTGCTGCCCCGTGGGGTCAGTCCCCATACATATGGAATATGGAGGGTGGAGAGAGTCTCAGCACGAAAGAGAACAGCAATTTCTGTGTCTCATCTTTAGATTTACATATTGATTTCAAGACAGTTTAGTTTAGTTATAAACTGGAATGTTTCGCAAAGTGCATATGACTTTTGTAATTATGACTTAATTTGAAGGATAATATTTGTGGAAACGAGTATTCATCTTAGTTTAAATTGTGGTAATTTGATGAAGAAATATTGGGGGAAAGGGCAGGGCCTGGTCAGAACTTGGATGGGAGACCGCCGAGGAAATGCCAGGAAGCCAGGATGAATGTACTGTGTGAGTGAGTGTTGGTGGTGGTCGGAGGGGCTGATGGTTCTGTCAGTCTAGCCCTGGGCAGCTGCGGCTACAATAGTAGCTTACCACCAAGTATGGAGTGAATGAAGTGTCCTTGAGTGTCCATGAAAGCGAAATATAAAACCAATGCATTGTTATTATTATTTCAAAACAGACATAAGCCTATTTTACAGTAAACCTGGCTTTGACTGAAATACATTTTGAATTTATTTATTTTACATAGGCTCATAAAGCGAAGTTTGGCATGTGTTTTTATAACAGAAACGGCTCTCGTCTGTGAAACATACACACCAACAGGGACCAGAAATTCTAGATTTGGCCAGGTTTGCCAGGCTCTTTTCTTCAAAACAAACACAGTCTTCCTCCTTTATGCTAATGCTAATGGTATGCCCCGTCTGCATGACATCACTGCTGAAAAATCTGGGCTCCTTAGAAAAGAACTGAAAAGATACAGCACAATAGAAACCAATGAATAGCTGTTTTTTTTTGTTTTTTTTGTGATGCCGAGTGAAAATGTGGGTCAGAGTGTGAGACAGTTCATCAGAATAATGGACAAATAATATAGTAATAATAGAGAGGGGAGAGTTGACCCCAGTGTAATCTAAAGCCGCTGTTATTTCGGGAACAGGAAGTGAAAGGCAGACAGGACAAAGGACACGGCTATAAGCACCACTACCTGCCTGTCCACTTTCACTTTGTTTAGAGCCGGGAACGGAAATAAACAGAAACATGAGAATCTGCCGAGGTGAAAGTAGCTCAGTGTAGGTGGGATAGCTACGGTTGTGTCCTTGGGCAAGACACCACCAACTTTGCCTGTATGTGTGCTCCTGACAGACTGGCTGAAGGGTGTGTAAAATGTAGAAGAGAAATTTCCCTACAAGGACAGCGAAGTCTCCAAATACAAAATGCAAAGCGCCGAGTCCGAGGAATAAGTGGAATACACAGCTTTAGTGGGGTGTTCCAAGTGAGATACTTAAGCCTACCTCTCAACGCTGCGGAAATACTTATGACATTGAAAAACCAATAGTGCTTAAAGGGTCTAGTAAAAGTGAAAACAGGCACGCTTCAAGGACAGGGCATGAAACATAGAATAAGAATGACTAGGCGTTTGTCGAGAGGATTTAAGTGGTGCATAGGCTATTTTCATATATATTTTTAAGCCTTTTTGTTTAAGCAGGAAAGTCCCACCACTTTTTCAAGGGAGTCCAGGCCAACAGGCAGCAAAGGTTACACGCACAATTACATTTACATTATTGACATGAAACTATGATGAAAGACAGTTACAAGTCAAGGAGCTCTTCTCAGGTGCTCTCAATCTGGACTTAAAGGCTTTCACAATGTTCATTTCCAGTCCTTTTGCAACAGGAAGGAGCAGAGTAAACAAAAGCCAGTGCGTGCAAATGCAACACAGAGCAACAAAGGTATTCTGGACGCAAACAGTAAGAATAAACACTTTTCCGTGTGATTAAATTAAGGAGGAACTTGTGTCTATAAAATAAAATAATGCATTGGCCTTTATATAGTGCTTTCATGAACACCCAAAGATGCTCATTCACTCCATGCTCTGCAGTTCATACAAGAGCTGAAACAACTAATCCATTTAAATAGTTGCCAACTATTTGATTCAACGTCTCTGGGGTGTACATAAACCCAGACAGAGCAAGAATTACATCTAAATGTTGTATTATGGATTGAAAAACAATAGTCTGGTATACATATTTATTTGTAAAATATTTGACCTCTATTTCAAATATGAGATAACATTTGGAAGTGACTGTAATAGTAACTATGAAAGGACTCTCACTTTCACAATCCCAGACTGAATTTTAGAGGTTCTAAGCTTTCAAATGAGGAATGGGATGCTCCCATATTATAAAACTTAAACTAAGAACATCCTACAGAGATTATCTGTAAGTTTACTCTATTAAGATGTCCTCGCATGGCAAAAATGTAATAAAAATACACTTCCTGTGCACCTTTTGCAGCCAAACGATGAATCAATTAATCGTAAAAAATAGTTAGTTAGTTGCAGCCCTAGTTCATACATAGAAAAGTGGGTGGAGTGTCTTGCCCAAGGACACAAAAACAGTGCACGTGCAGGAGCCTGGATTCAAGTAAAAGAAATCTGCCTCTATGTTAACACATTTGTCACTTCAGTTTCTACTTGAAATGTATCTTCTTCCTTTGTTCGATTGACACAGCAGTTTACTTATAGATTATACAGATCAAACACTGCATAAAGCCAAGACAATGGCAGTCTTGAAGAAGGCCCTCGCAGCAACGTGAATGGGACCCTTTCTCCTCCTCTTTATCCGAGATACGACCCACAATGCCCCAGGACACGACGGGAGTCAAAGATCCCATTGTTTACACTGTGGACAATGCACTCTGCTGTTCTGTTTAACCCACATTATGTATTCTAGCAATGCAAGGTAGGCAGAGGTGGGTAGCAAGCAATGACTTTTATACGATCTTGGAACAAATAGTAAATGAGAGCAGCTTTGGTAGCAATTTACTAGAATTATATTATTTTCTATGTAAAAAATAGACTGTTAAATTATCACAATCGCAATTTGAATGGGGACAATTCACAACTGTAGTCTCCATGGAGTCATATAATGTACAGTAATGTATAAAACTAACTTTTGCTGAAGTTTCCAGTCTTCTCTCTTTGTAATCGCAATTGCAACAAAAGAAAACAACACAATAATATACGTATCTAATAAAATTTACCTCTAAAAGTCTTCTTGGCTAGTCATGGTTGGGGTTTTTGGGTGCTTCTCCCTCACAATGGGCTTATGTTTCCGTCACAGCCGCGGGAGATAACATGCTCTTACGCACTATTCCTAATGGCACAACGTTTAATTTGTAAGAGGATCTGCTCTGACCTATTTCTGTTCAAAATGTTGCAATGAAACGGGACAAATTTCACCACTCGCGCCGCGCACTCTACTTGGGAATACAGACGCGTAGCACAAAATCTGACAACATTTTTGGTTGTGAAGTTGAAGTCGCAGAAGAGTAAATATCTCTGATGTGACTTAATTGGGTCTTGGCACATCAGTCGGCATTCTCTGTAGCCTAAAGGTGCATTGTGGAACCTTTTATGCGATTACAAAACATGATATCAGCACGTATTTGACCCTTTAGTGACCCGGTGGTTGTGCGGGTGGTTAGCAGGGCGCCTTGACTTTTCATCGCAGCCTTTATGACGCTCAAGGATCCATTTTTTCCCCCAGTGTTTTTGGTTTTCTCTGTTGATGGAGCCATCTCAAAAAGGTCGCTGTGATGGAAAGGTCAAACACGCGCCAATATGAAGTTCATGTTTTCTTTCATGTCCGCCTATAGGAAGTCAAAATAAAAATCAGCATTGTGTTCAAAATGTGCCTTTATTACCAAGATCTTCATGAATAAATTGATATTTCACAAACACACAACTATCCACAAAGCTCATAAAAGCCTGGGTGAAGCCATGAGCTAATGTTTTAAGAGCTCCACTCGTAGCCAGCTCCTTCTGCAGTTGTGTCTTGCACAATGCGACCTCACAATTGACCTTTCACACAGACCAGTGCTGCCAATCAGCTCAGTGGCATTCACAAAAGGCACAGACAACGACCCACTTGACTTTTCATTAGAGCCATTCATTCAAACTTCACAGACCGCAACAAATTAGTTTCAGTATTTAATTTTGGTTCAAGAAGTTTCATATTTTGACTCTAAACAGGAACCCACAGTAATAGCTAGTTCCACACAAAATGGCAGATTTCTATGATAATGTTACATTTATAATATTCAGTCCTACTCCTCCCAACCGTAACTTCCTGCATGGCTAAATATATTTAAATATAATGTTATTGTGCGAGAATAGAGCCAGTGTTACTAAAGATGTGCCAATAAATTTCCCTTCACATCCTGACTGAAAGGATGCAGCTCCAGTGGGACACGTGGTTGATCACAGCTTCCAAATCCAGGTCAAAAGTTTAATCTGATTCTGAGGAAGTCTGTGATTTTGATAGCCAGTGGAGCCAACAATAACAAGAAAAAAACGAGGCAGAGGTGGAATAAACAGAAATTTAAAACGAAAGCGGCCAAACATCGACAAAAAGTAATGTCTTTATTGGGGAAAAAGGAGATTGGTTGAAGCCGGTTGCATCATATGGGGCAAAGAGGTGGGGAATATCGTCTACAAGTTGAAATTGTTCTTTGCTGGATCTATACTGTATCTTCAAAGTCAAGAAATCAACAAAAAGCTACAAAAACTGCTGCTAAAAGATACAAATAAAATATGTAATCTCTCAAAAAAGGTATAATAATGTTCTTTTATCCAAAACTTTTGCAGCTTATTCAAGACAATTATATTTTAGACGAATCAGTGATCAAAATGAATACATTTATCGGTACATTTTACATATTTTTGATGGTTTCGTTATGGAGAAAGTCCTACTGAAAATCGCAGACCCCTAGTGAGGTACATTGGCCATATAAGAGTTAAACTGACCACAAGAACATCACAAGAATCAAGAAGCTGATATCTCCCACAAGGACCAGTGTAACTTCTCAGACCGTCCCAATGACCTACAGTACATTGGTCCATATTCCAGCAATTTCTATATGACCTGAAGACGTTTTCTTTTGTGTCAGTAATAAGATTTTGAAAAATGTAAAAATTGTGTGCAGTAGTTTGCTTGGGGGGAATCTCACATACACCTTTACAGTTATATATCCACATAACACAAAACCAACAAACAGAATGCTCAGTGTGGTAGCAGACAGCGGACACAGCAGGCAATACTAAAAACAAACGTCTCTGCAGAGTCCAACGCAGACACTATTACATTAGGCCTTACATAACAGCCTGTATATGTCCTCTGTATGAAGGAGCAGGTTTTAAGTTTCACTTCTTGTATCCGAGTCCACAGTGAGACGGGCAGAACTGGACCCTGATAGACGTTACTAATACTGTAATATTTCAAAACTCCACCAAAACCACTTCCCGCTCATGCCCTCTCTGCACAGTGGCATTAAAATAGATACAATAAGAATAGGAAAAGAGATGCAAATGCAATAGGGAAAATGACGTAGTTGTTCAAAGCAAAGGTATAGAGAGGACTGCAAAAAGTAATAAAGGTACTGTATAAGTCTTATAGTGTAGAAGTCACAGAAGTCTGTCGGCTGCTTCATTAGCAAAGGTTTCCTATGACGAAACCTTGTCTCAAAGATCACCATATCACGTCTAAACATGGGCTAATTCAGATCTAAAAATGTCTTAAGAGGAGACACTACAGGCATAGAACCATATGAGAAATTGTAACTTCAATTTGCTACTTTCTCAAAACGCATTAGTCTCATATTGTGGCGACAAAATGACAAACTTGAGTCGCTCCTACAGACTCCAAACACTCTAGTCTTGTACTTAACACTATTTTGAAGTTTTGTTCAGAGGGATTTTTTGATTTTGTACAGATTTATTCACTATATAACAAGTTTATTCAAAAACTAAACAAGTTATTTAGTGTCTCACCTTAAGTTGTAAGATGTGGGGACAAAAAGCAAAGATCAGATTGTCCCTAAATTGATCAAAGACTCGAACTGCCTCTAATGCATGTGATGGCTGAAAAGGATACATACAGGAAATTTAATCAAAGGGCAGAGTTCAAAGATGTTGTTTTTTAATACCATGAATATACTCTTTATTGTATACTGTGATGCGGCTGTGGTTTTAAATCAAAAGACAAAACACAGAGAAACTGCACAGTTCAGGGAGAAACAAAAGTGCTCAATCTCGTTGTGTTTGCCCGTGTAAAGAGAAAAATTACTTTTGGCCTCAAAGAAATCCAATTTGTGAATCTGCTGAATTGAAAGCTGGACCTGAGCCAGAATCTAATGTACGACAATCTTTAGACTCAACGAAAAAATAAATCATTACTCCTCAACACTACGCCAATACGCTTTTAATACCGCTGTAACAACGAAGCGCCAGAATTAGTGTTTGAGTAAGTCAAAATGTAAATATGCAGGGGAAGTTTTGGTGTTTTCCAATTAAAATATAGGGCTAAAGTAGTGCACTTTTGTCCCATTAGTTTATTAACCACCCAAAATTGTGGTCAACACCATCCAATGTACCAAAATGACTCACAATTAAATGGAAATTGCAATTTTTAAAAGTTCCATAACATTTATCAAATCCCATTGGCTGCAGTCGTTCAATAAAATGCCCTTTCCCCAAATTCTGCCTCCATGCGTGAGACAGAAAGCCTGCCAACACTGTTTGTTCTGAAATGCATAGGACTCTTGTGCAAGTGTGGCTTTTAATATTACAGTACCCCCTCAAATTGTGCTCCAAGTCATATTAATCATTCATTGTGAACGGAATCTTGATTGTAGAAAAACTGCAATTAAATATTTACCCAAAATTGTGCAGGGACTTATTGAAAATCATCACTGACTTCAAACGCTATGGTAGTAATTTATCAAGACAGGTGTAAAATAGCGAGTGCCAGTTGAAAAAAAAAAAAGGTTTGTGGCCGTGTTGCACATCTGAAATTATGTATATTATAGTTTTAAGGCCACAAATCTGATATGTAAATGAGAGATTGCTATGTGAGTAAAAAAATGCACAAACGACTAGGACTCCTGTTCCACTTTTGCACATACTACTTGGTAAATGACCCCCTATCATTTCTATGCTTTTGGGGGATGTAACTTTCATTGATCTTGCACCAGTTCCCATTGCTCTCATTTCATAGTCAGCAATCCATGCATTTCTTTTGAGGGTTGGAGGAAGCCAGGGATAAACAGGGCAGACACATGAAGACGTAACGTTTCCCGGACGACTGAGAGCCTTCACAAACATGAGGAAGTAACGGACGGCTTGACGACTGAACCCACAATGTAAAAATGCAATGACGTGGAGCAAAAGCAGTTGTATTTGATAACTATTGAAAACATAACACAAAGAAGAGGTTTTTTTCCATTTTGTCTGAAAGAACAATTTAATATCAAACAAAGTTAGCTCAACTAGAACGGCAGGTCAGATCACACACTTGCTCATTCAATAACCCGCAAATAAGACAAAAGGGTTCAAATCCTGTTTGATCACTCAAGCAAACTCTTTCTCATGGTGCTCCAAAAAAGTGACGAAGCTCATCTGCTGCGAGCTGCAAATAATTTAAGATACGAGGAAGTATAAGTCTGAGCCCCAACAAGCGACTGATGCCCTACGTCAAATACACACGTCTTTGATGAGCCGGCTTTTCCAGGAGGTTGCGCGAGTGACGAGCCGAGTTTCTCTGTCTCGGATGGCGTTGCAGTGGTTCTCATGAGCTGCGTCAAAGCTTCCATCACATTGTCCTGGTCTTGAAACAGCTAGGGGGGGAAATATGTATCTACATAAACAAACTGTGCAAATGTCCTGTCTACTAACTGCGAAAAGTGAAATCTTGAGAAGTTAAATTCGCCTGAATTCAGAATATTTGACCTTTTATTGAGTAATCCCGACTTGCCAAGAAAAATAAAAATGATGAATGGAAGTATTTGTGCGCTTATGACAAGAAAAAGTATATCATTTCAAGTAAATTAAGATTCATATTCTAATATAGGGTGTTTTTCAGGATTTTGTTTCAGGGTAGTGGTCTATAGTATGGCATATAGGAGGGATCAGCTCTCTATATATTGTATGAATTTGTTCCAGATGTCCTTGTATTGTACATGGCCGGTTTATTGCTTCGGGAGGCAGTTGAGCGTTCATTTAATAACCAATGATTTATTGATATTTTTTGGTTTGTCCTTCCAGTTTAGCGAAAGTGAAGTGCTATCGCGAGAAAGGCTAGCGAGTTTGATGGGAGGTTGATTGGAGAGAGAGCACCTCAGAGACTAATAGTTGGGGAGGGAGGGAATGGGGACACTGATGGCCAACCAAAATGTGTGCTCAGGTGTGCTTTGCCAAAATGAGTGAATGAGGTCATCTATTGTTGTAGCACAGTGAGTGCAGGTGTTGTGGTCTGAAAGTCCCATGAGGTGCGTCCCGTAAATGGCGAGGTGGATTCTGTGTAATATTTGATACTGAATAAGTTGATTTTGGGTGTTTTGTGATATGTTGAATGTGTATTTTAGCATATTGATGTCATAGTGGTTGATTTTTAAACCTCTTGTCCATTTTTGAATGGGTATTGTCATTGTGGTGTTGTTAGAGGTGAGTGTTTTATTGGAAATTGGGTCATTTTTAAAATTTAAGCGCAAAAAATACAGATAATTTCACTCAACAACTCATATCTAGGTCAAATATACTTCAAGAAAATAGTAATAATTTACCATTTTCGTATCTTCAGACATTTCTTCCAACATTCTTGCTGTATTCTCATTACTAGTTACAACTCCCTGCACTTTCTCATAGTATTCATCCTCCAGATCTTGACATTGTGTGAATGTACAGGTATGTCAAAGAAAACTCAAAATATCATGTTGAAATCAGGCTCATTTTGAAAATTGTATATATATTTTTTAAAGGATATATTTCTTGAGCAGTTTTAATGAATGCGTCAATCGACTTGGTAATTTCTGCATCCAGCTTCTTGATCATCTTCTGCAACAGCATAAACTGTCAAGTGAATAATGTGTGTATGCAAAGTACTATTTCATAATTAAGACACACCTACCTCAATCTGGCAAATCAGTCTGAACTCCAGCGTAAGCAACTGTTGGTGCAGTTTCTTAAGCTCAGCCTTGACACTGGCCTTCAAAGACTGAGATGTTGATTCTGATTCATTCTTCAACTTTTAAAAAAGACAACAAGATACAGAATTGAAAAAGAAGGAAAGACGATTGGAGGCATTCTGACTTGATGTAAGTCCTCTATTACTAGAAATGGGACATGCCAATGCGTTATGTTTTTGGTAACACTGTGTACAGACCAGTTGTTATTATGTAATCTACTGTTCTCTAACTTTTTAAACGGCATTTCTTTTGGACGTTTTTGCGGGATCATTCAGTGCAGTGAGTGGGATTGTTTTATAAGAGAGTTTTTTCACACTGTACTTTCGATTCTGTCTCTTGTCAATTTTATGCTTCATGTTTCTGTACGTATGTTTAAAGAGCAACTAAACATGTATTTTTCTGCTGAATCTAATCGTGTCTAATAGTGTAGTAGTTGCATTTAGCATAGACATATAGCATTTGTTGTATTGAGTGTTACTTTAGTGTTCTTTAGTGTGACTCCGCCCACACACTCACCCCCCGCACGTCACCCCAAAGCCTCCAGCCATGCCACTTTCGCTGCAATTTAAAAATGTTGGGTGTGGGTGGAGAACACGTCTGGCCCACCCCGTTAGGCTCTCTTTAATGTGTTTGCATATTGGTGTGTAAATTGGCATGTACCATTGCTGTCAGTGCCTCGGATCTTTCCTTTTTGTCGTGAACAATTTATATCTGATCTGTGAGAACCTGCGCCTACTTTTTTGGGACCCATCGATGCGCTCACCATCCCTGACATTTTTACGATACAGAATTGCTCACCTCTTTGAAGTATTTTTCAAAATCTTTAAGTAGCTGAGTTTCTTTCTCCATGATCTCTGCATTGGTAACAGCGTGATTGGTGACGAAGGACTGCACTTCTGCTTGTCTGTGCTGAAGCTCAACTAAGCCTGTTTCAAACAACTGCACGCACAGCCCAGTCATCTTCTGCCTGAGCGTAAGTTAGGAGTCAAGGAATAATAGTTTTACCAGTTATTATTCTGTGTATAAAAAGATGCATGCATTATACAGGATATCAGTTCTGCTGATTAGCTATTTCTGGTACACTTTGGAGTTTGTCTGCACGTGGATCATGTCTGACCATGTTTTCAAATAGAAAAGACCCATTTAAAGATTCCACAAAGGCATCCTGTAAAAATATTATACATAGAGTAAACCCATTGCAAATATCACTGCAGTGAAGTAATGAGGACACACAGAACCTCATGCATCTGGAGATCAGCTCGCTTCTTTTGTAAATCCTCTACTTGTTTCTTTCTCTGCATTTCTTTACAATTCAGTTGCTGAACAGAACTGTCATATTTCTCTGATGCTCCATTTTTCTGTGCAACATATACTGTCTTACTTTTCCTACAACTCAAAATTTGTAAATGATTGTACACAATGAAAAGCATACTCACAATGCTGGATTTGATATATCTGTAGTCCAGGTAATGTAAAGTGGGAATGAAGGCAATTACAAACAGTGTGTAATCCTCCTCTGCACATAAGGGGTTTCCAAAGAAGTTAAGTGTGTAGATATTTTTAAATTTCCTAAAATACATCACCTGTAACAAGAAAAATGTATACTGTGTTTAAGAAAGCTTAAAGACAGACGATAGACGATGAAGGAAATGTGCGTACTTGTTTCAGGTCTTCCAGGTTGTTGTGCTGAATGCTGAACAAGCCAAGGTTCTCAAGAGAATCCATGTTCTCCAGGACTGAAATCTTGTTATTGTTCAAGTTCAGCTCCTCGAGCTTTATCAGCGATTCCAGGCCCTCAATTTGCTTGATGTTGTTGCTTGACAGATCTGCGTACATGCACTTATCAATATGTGTTGTGTTTTGGTGCATTCGTGTGGACCTCGGGAACTGGGAAAAACGTTTTACCCAGTTGGAAAATGCACATGAACGCTCGCCCAACTGGGAAAAACAAGTGGGGAACTGGGGTCAAAACAAGCTTCCCGACTTCCGCATCTGACGCAGAAATCAGCTGATTTGTTAATATTTCGTTAAATGTGAGCTTCTTGGTTAAACACTGCTACTTTCACAGGTTTACTATGAGCCTTCGTTTTCTTTGGAGTAATACATTTGTGAGAGAAATGCCTGAAATTTATGCTAGCAATAAGAAAATGTATGAGATGCTTTATAATAATAAGTTTAGCTTTTCGAGATGCTAACACCAAATGTAAATAGTTAGCTCTGTTAAATGCTAATTAGTGATGAACTCTGTTAGACAGTTCTTATCTGGTGAAATCAAAATCCCCACTTTCTGAAAGCACATGAACACAAACCAACTGGGAACAACGAACTTCCATCTGGGGAAAACGAGTTCCCCAGTTCACATGAATGCGGCATTTGTCTGACAATAGTGCATCACTGTATTTCAAAAGTGCGTTTCATCTTACTTAAAGATGTTAGATTAGTGAGACGACTCAGACCCTCCATCTTTTCAATGTGATTATTGTTTAGATGAAGAGTCGTTAAAAATGTGAACTTCCACAGACACTCAATCCTAGAGACGTCTGTATTCAGACATTCAGAAGTAAATACCATCATAAATGCACAATATGTATAATTCTGGAGAAATCCATCGTACCTCTGAATCCCAGATCTAGTTTTTCAACGTCACAAAACTCGAGCGCCTTCGCAATACATGTACTTGGTACTTCAGACAGTACCTTCTGCAGATATTCCTCAGGGAGGCTCATGGACATGGTCCACTTGTTAATTAAAGTCATTCGGGTAGTTCTCTGCCTGCTCTACTGCAAAGTGTATTCCAAGCATTTGGTGGAAGAATCATGCTTAACTAATGCTTAAATCATGTTACTTAGCAACAAGTACTCGATGTTTTGGCTCGAAATACAGAAAAAAGTGATATCTTGATAAATTAAATTGGCTTGAATTGAGAATATTTGATCATATTTTGAGTAATTTTGACTTGCCAAGTAAAATTATCTACCAATGGATCAAGTATCTTTGCACTTAAGATACGGAAAAGCAGACAATTTCAAGTAAATTTAGATTAATTGTCAAAATTTGAGTTTAAAAATCTTGTTCCATTGGCAGACAATTTTACTTGGCAAGTCAAAATTACTCAAAAGGAGGCCAACTATTCTCAATCAAAATTCAATCAAATTTAACTCATCAAGATTTCACTTTTTTGTACTGTAAAAGTACATTTTGTTCCAGTTGTTTTCAGAAGTCAAAATTTCTGACCTGAAAACTTCAAACAGAACACCCAAGACTTTAGTTGTCCTCTTCAGCCGCTGTCAACACTCAGCATTGAGCTCAAACGTAACACAGCCTTAACTTTACACTATTTGCAAAGATAAAGTAGTGGTAAGAGGCCCGTTTTCCAGGCAGAGGTTTTCATGCCGGTCGCTGCACACCACTGCATCTCAGTCCTACCTCCCTAAGGACCTCATGTCGGCCAAGTATGTTTTTATCCGACATGACGCACGCAGGCACCTTACGACGGTCCTTTCCGGGTGCTAGAAATGGGGGACAAGTATTTTTTTGGTTGAGATAGGAGCAGTCGTAGGGGAGCAGACATAGGGCTAAGCTGGTCAAAGAGCCTAGCTAAAAGGTTCAGTAGGCATAAGGTTTGCACTGGTTACAATGTTTGTTATGCTGTAACTGTTCTCTTTTGTGTGTTCTGTGGGGGGCCTGTGTGGTGCCTGTTTTTTAGGACTCAAAAGACTTATATTGTGAAAGGATATGTGTTCCCGGTGAAGAGAGCAAAAGAGAGTTGTTGCAGTGTTTTGAAGCTAGTTTTATGTCTTTTTTTTAGTTCCATCAACCATTAGCCTAGCAAGCCAGCCTGACTTCCTCCATGTATAAGATAAATGGGATAGCAGTCTGGGATTGCACAATTTGAATGGATCAAATCTCTGGCAAAACCAAGTCATTTTCAGCGCCAGAATTTATAAAGTAGCCTACTCGTTTCTCTAGTAAACATAACAATCAAGATGGTGGCTGGAACAAAGCAATGTTTTTCTTGAGTACACCTTGTAATATCAGACAAAAACTAGAGTAATCATTCATTGTCTATGCTCCATCTGTATCCCATGCTCAATTTTGAAATCCAGTCCAAATCGCAGAATCCCATACTGTCTTACTACTGTATATCAAATACATGGAGAAGTCAGGCAGCTCATCTCATCCATATTCATTCAGCCTATAAATGTGCATCTGCGGGTTCCAGATTGTACAGTGCCAACTCTCTCAATAATAATCGGGAAAGTGTTGTCAATATTACCCACACTACATCTTGATACTGTATGTCAGCTCCTATTCATTTCCACATTTAGTTTCTTCCAATCTGCTGAAAAAACCTCTGCTGTAAAAATGTTTCTAAGAACAGGTGTTTCAAGGATTTTATGGGGCCACATAAAAGTCAGACTTCTGATGAATGTGTGATAAATACAGAGCTGTGCCGCTTCAGAAAAACTAAAATGTCTTTGATAAATTGTGGCCTTTAAATCTCCGTTTTCAAAGAGGCGTGTAAGCACAAGCAGTGGATTTATCAAAAATGATTTATTGTATACTGATGTGGCCATGACAAATTAGCTCTAAAGGGAATTACTCTTTTGGAGGAGGTTTTGAAATTTGGCAAAGGTAGTAATGTTTTTAGAGTTGTACTAAACAGATTAGAATATACAGTTGAGGCCAAAAGTTTACATACCCTTTTTAGTTTACATACCCTTTTAATCTTTTGGTAATTTTTCATAGAATATGAATGATTCCACTCATGATTAGTGGTTGTGTGAAGCCATTTATTGCCAAAGAACTGAGTTTACTCTTTTGAAATCATAATTAAACAGAAACTACTCAATTGTCCCTGATCTAATGTTTACATGACCTTCAACAACTGCCAGGAAAATTGTTCAGGAGCAAAGAAAAACTCGCTTCAGCTGAAATACAGGACTCTCTGACAAAATTGGACTCCCTGAACAAATGTATGTTTGTTTCAAGATGCACAAATGTATCAGATATTGTTCTATACTGTAAGATATTTGCATAGTCAGTATTGAATCCAAAGATAATAGCATTTTTGACAAAAGCAGCAGAGTAGCTCATTGTGTAATGGGGGTGGGATTAAATATCTTTTCTTCTCCCCATCCCTTTCAAGACATCTGACCTTTGTTAAATGTGTTTTTATTTCTGTATGGGATTTACTGGCTTGCCCCCTCTGCCAATTTGTTTTTCCTAAATGAAGGAAATGTATGAATTGTTTACCCTACAAACATGACCTTTAAAGGCTGATGCCCTTCCTGTTGCAAACTTAGACCACAGGAAATGTTTTACATAAGTACAATGTCAAATTTTACATCATATTGGAGACTAGTTACGGCAATAGGGGACCACATAGTTAAACAGGGGTCACTTTAAGGTCAAAAAGCACTGCAGCTTTCATAAGGCACCGACCTGCAGCCCACTAGTATCTGATTACATTCAATAGAAATTTGAAATATAATCCAGCACAACACATTGTGCAATGCCATAACTAAAAGGACAAAAGCAGTGCAGTGGAGATGATTAGTCCTGCTAAATAGAATAGAATACAAGCATTCATATTATTGCAGCTGTTTTTGATGGTGAAAATGACCTGAACAAACATCTTTACTGCGAGGGTCTGGCTTCATTCAGACCTGACAAACAATAAGTTGGTCCTCTTGCTTTATTTTTGATTATTTTGATAACACATGCAAGAATACTATTGTCGGAGTGTAGCAGATATAGCCGGATGTAGCGTTGATTATTGTCAGTGGCGGGATTTTCATTTTTCAATGCTTATCTTATTTTATACAGTATTATCTGATACGTAACCCATGGCAACAGCAAAATAATGGAGAGAGGTTCAGACTCATCTTTGTGTGTAGGTCTGGTTTAGGAGACGGCTCATGTGTAAAAACTAAGAGCTTTTCCATTTGGCTCACCATCATTTCTCAAATGCCTTTTATTTTCAATAGTTGATTCATGCCAATAAGCATCGTACACACAGATATCGACATATAATAACCCATAAAAAATACAAAAATCATATTGATTGAAAAGCTTTTGGTCACTGCAATCGTATACACAGAGATGTTTGGCTGGTGTACATTTTCCAAATAAAAGATGGTGTATTCAAGCACAGCATGGTACACAATAAATTATATACAGTATACTATATTTCCATAATAGTCTCAACCTGCAATAACATGACTAGCTTATGTGATCGCAAAGCCAAAAGCTTCATTGACCTACATAGTCTCATGTATCTGTCCAAGCTTTATTCAGCCTAATTCAGACCAGCTCACACTTCTTCATGACTAACGCACAAAGCATGTCTTCTGAGTCACAGTGGAACAAGTCCCCATGCAGCTGCAAGAAGCTTTAACCAACTTTATTAAGAAAAAAAGTTGAGAAAGTTTGAGATATTTTCCATTGCCACAACAGATCCCTCACCTGTCACTGCGGAGGAATACTCAATGAGGATTATAAACTCCCAGAGGGGACTTGAGGATGTGGGAGTAAAATATGTCTCACACAATAACAAGTCAATATGAAGATAAGTATGTGGAGTACAATAGTAATTAAAGCCACACTGCAGAACATTATCTGTTATCTATTGCTATGTCACAAGAGCAACTAAACTGTTGCACAGCTATTACATAAATATTACATAAACAGCCAGTTTCACAGCTTTCAGAGATGCAAAGAAAGCAGAGCTTTACCATCACAGTTATGCTAGCAACAACCAGTCTGCTAGATCACTATCCATAAAAATGTTTTAGGCAAATAGCACAAAGGGATTTCTTCACTAATATCTGCTTTTTTGTCTACAAAATAATGAAGAGAAATGTATTGAATGGCCTTTAAATCAGGTTTAATTTAGTTAATCTTTGAAAACTTGTTTTTCATACAATGAACAGTGTTGGGGAGAATACTTTGAAATTGTATTCAGTTACAGAATACTGAATACTTGTCTTAAAATGTATTTTGTAACGTATTCAGTTACTTTGTCCAATCAGTGTACTGTATTCTGAATACTTAGATACTTCACCTTGATTTGCTGCATATTTTTGTATAAATATGGTGAAAGATTAAAAATATGTAGCAACACTTTTACACCAACTGTTGTATGTCTCTTCTTTCTATCTCTCTCTCCCTGCCTCTGTCTCTCTTCTTTATCTCTCTGTCTCTCTCTCCTCACTCTCTCTCTGCCTCTCTCCTTCCTCCCTCTCTTCTTCCTCTCTGTCTCTCTTCTTTCTCTCTCCCTCTCTCCTTCCTCTCTCTCTCCTTACTCTGCCTCTCTCCTTCCTCTCTCTCTTCTTCCTACCTATCTCTCCTTCCTCCCTCTCTGTCTCTCTTTTTTCTCTCCCTCTCTTCTTCCTCTCTCTCTGTCTCTCTTCTTTCTCTCTCTCTCTTCTTTTTTCAAAGAATCCTTCAATACTGCAAAAGTATTGAGGGTCATACCAGGGCTTCTGAATACTTTTATATCTACTAAAACCTTGTTGGATTCAATCACACAGTCCCATAGAAAAGACTTCATTCAATAGCTATTATTTAAAG
>OMNZ01015879.1:0-18890 GCA_900303255.1 Lesueurigobius sanzi
TTTAATCCAAGTCTGTGACTTACTATTTTGTAATTTTCCTTAGTAAAAAATACTTTCTTCTTGCGTCTTGAGGAGTGATGCAACGTCTGTGACACGTCACGTTTTCAGACTCTGTTACTGCTCAAATGCACTTCCAATGAACTGAGTATTGGCAAAACTGCTGTCATTTGTGTTGGAGGTGTTGTCAGAAGCTCCTGAAAGTAACTACTAAAGTAACTTTTAATCTAACTTAGTTACTTTTAAAATAAAGTGATCAGTAAAGTAACTAAGTTACTTTTTAAAGGAGTAATTAGTAATCAGATTACTTTTTCAAGGTAACTGTGGCAACACTGTACATATTTGTGGGGGTTGGGTGCTCGGGGTAAATGGGAAAGATTTTAAGTTGTAAAGCACTTTGCGTTACAATGTTTTGAATGAAAAGCACTTTATAAATACATTTGCTTTGATTCCTTTTTGCAATGGTCATACGATCATGAAGTCTGATTTTGTATTTTTATGTTATCTAGTTTTTAAATGTCAACTTTGTGGACAAGTGGACTTTGAGGAATAAATTGAAAAAAATATATACAAGCTGTGGTTGATTTCGAAATGTCCTCATCAACTCATAAAAGGTTTTCATATTGAAAAATAAACACCAATCAACATGGGAAAAAACATGTATTTTTGCCATATTAGCAACCCAAAATAATAACTGTACAAATAAACGCTGTTGCTGTGGCGCATGTACACGAGGCAACCCACAGCCTTGGCATGAGATCAAGAGAGCTAAGCTGGCATGTGCGCTATGTATATTATGTCTGCGAGTGGGAAAAAAAGACAGCTTCTCGGACAAACGCGGTCTCAATAATCAGGATATCCATGCCATCCCAGTCCCAACGGCCGTTCCCATGTGGCGTCATTACTGTTGCCGCTAATTAAGCCGCTCCAAATAAACAGCGTCTCCTGCCTTCGTTAACACAAACACATCATGCCGTTTAAAAGCCCAGAGATTTGCCGAGGCTGACGTGGAGAGGTATAGACGTATGTAGCCGAACCAACGCGGCTAATATATAGGCTGATGAAGGGAGCATAACAAGGATTCATTATAGGTTTTGAATATGCATGTTATCCCAGCAGACTGGAAAAATGATAATTATTGTGTGTTATTGCATAAAAACATGTGAGTAATTGTAAGCATGTGATTCGCAGTAACGGTGTTGAACATTGAACAATAAGACGTGCAACTTTTGGATCAAATACTTTAAATATAGCAGTTGTTAACAAAGAAAAGGGGATTTTGTTATACTAATTGGTCTAAATCAAATTGTAGCCAATGAACAAACATTTATATTTATGTTTGATTTGAAGGAGTGCTTTTGGCAACGTGAACTAAATGATTGTGAAGCTTTTCTGTGTATTTATTTCTTGAATACAATGTCTGTACAGCACTAGTTTGACTGAAGTTATGTTTGAATGTTTTGACACTGCTTGGACAGATGACATTAAAGTCTGTAAGTTTGCAACATGAGGGGAGAGAGATTTTTTTTTTAAGTAAAAGTAAAGTAAATCTAGCTCCCTCCAATTCCTGATTGAACCTGAAAGCCCCTCCTTGTTCCCTGTGCACAGGAAAGCTCGGCCTATTGGTCCACATGTAATCCTGTGAGATGCTGATTTGCAAAGGGATCAACTTTAGCAAAAATATAATTATTTATGTTGATTACTTCACATCAAAATGTGAGCCCAGATGGTCATTGATATACATTCTATTAAACTTGGAATACACTTAAACTACTCTCGACTCCTCCAACTTCCTACAAACTCAAACATGGAGAAGTAAATAGAAGTGATAAATAACAAATATCATAATAATAATCCCATGATTTATTATAAAAATCACACAGCAGACTGAGAAACAGGACCATCCTTTGTCAACTCAACAGTCAGAGCACTAAACTCTGCCAATTACAAGTGAGAGAAGTTATAAAGTTTGTCCTGACACAGGATTTGAGAGTTGTTCTCATTTGAGTGTCATTGGACTATTTTAAAATCAGACGTACAGTACAGTGACTGAGTCGGATCTCAGACGCTCAAGGAGGAATGGCTACTACTGCAGTGTGAACCTCATTTTTTAAATTTAGCAAACAGAAGGAAACAAGGAATGTCTATACATTATGTCAAAAACAGAACTGTAATTTTGGATTCCACTGAAGTAGGGCTGCAACTAGCAATCATTTTAAAATTAGATTAATCTACTGATCCTCCTTACAATTAATTGATCAATCATTTGGCTGAAAAAGCTGCGTGGGGATTGTATTTTTATGATTCTTTCATGACATGAAGCAAAGTAATGTAGTTTGAGGACATCTTGTACAGGCTACTAAAAGGTAATCCTCATTAGAAAGCTCAAAACCTCTACGAGTCTGGGATTGTGAAAGTCAGAGAGAGAGTCCTTTTATGTATTTCCAAACTGGTTTGGCCATATGGTCTGGTAACCCTAAGAGTGGGACTCTTTCTGCTCTGATTAGATAATGGTCTTAAGCTGTATACTCAGGACAAAGAGGAAAAATATGTACAAAAAACCTATACAACTTAGAGCTTTAGAAACAAAATATATTTCTCATCAAAAATGCTAAATTCTTGCACTGTTTGGGTCTGTGCATAGACCAGAAACAATGAATCAATTGTGGTTTATACAGAATCTATTCATCATTTCACCAAAGTGATACAGCATTACTGTACAGGAATTCTTTTGTGCCCTGTGCCATCAGGGAGCTCCCAATGTCGCTCGGTCTGTTCCACTCCTCCTCTGTTGAAGAGGATAATCCACTGTTGTGTCTGCAATGAACTGATTTTATATTATATATTGTATTATATATATATTTGTTTTTATCTTAATGTGCATTGTGTGACTGGGATGTAGCAAGCCAAAGACAAATTTCTGCCATGCATTGCACTTGGTAGACAATAATGGTTTTTTTTCTATTCTATTCTAAAATACTTAACAACTATTTCAAAAATGGATTAGTTTTAGATTTGTGTATTATTGGTTTCAGCCCTAACTGTAAGAACGGCGTGTCTGGCATGTAGCCAGCTCTTTCATTTATCCACAGTCAAAGACAACAGCCGAACATTAACCTGAATTAATTCAATTAAGTCTGCAGCAAACGCATGTAATTACAAAGAGCTGAGCGTGGAAAAATCAGTGACTTGGAGTGAATTGCATCAGAACGGTTAAAGCCAAGAGGTCCACTGTGCTTTAAGGACAAAAACAGTCAGTGTCCGACTCCATGGACTTCTGCAAAGAGCAAAAACATTGGTGCGTGTGCATTGAGATGGTGTCCCCCTGCCAGACGCTGTGTACTCACCGGGTGTAAGTGATTCACAGAGTGGAGTAATGAGCAGAAGATAAAACATAATTGTATGCTGAAATCTCCGCACTTCAATTTATTCCTGCGCTGGAGCCGGGGGTTCAGCGCGGTGCACAGAGAGAAAAGCCTTTGATTATGAAGCTGTTAAAAACTGGAACACAATGTAAACAACAGCAGACTGAACTTCCCTCTTTCATCAAAACACACTTGATCCCAGATTTGCATACAAAGACAATTGGGTACAAAATGCTGGAAATTTGCAAATGTTTGAGGCATTTGTTTGAAGGTTGCACTAAGGAAGACTTTTTTGGGAGGGGATTTTGCTTTCCCGAAGTCGGAGGACGATAATGTTGGATTTTTTTTTTCTTTTTGCAGCAGCAGCAGCAGAGTGAGCCAGGAGCAATGATGAAATGCTTCATAACCCTGTGTCTAAAGCACACCTCCCTGGTCTCACTGTGACCTTTGGAACAGCCAGCTTCTCTAACCTTAGCCATTTTAAGAGTTTACCCTTCAGCTCTCTTTAGGGGAAAACAGCTGGTTACCCACAGGAGGCACACATATACAGTGCAATCTGATGGGAGCGCAGTGGGAAAAAGGCAATGTCAACATATAGAGAACAAAGGCAGCGCTCCATGTCCCATACCGCAGTTTTACATTATTAAATGACCATGGTCTCCAACCATTTGCATTGTTAATAACACCAATCCATTACACGTTTACAATCCTTTTGAGTAATTCATCCTAGGAAACATCTAACTTCTATTTCCAATTTATTTGTAACCAGGGAATACAAATGGAAACTTTAAATAAAGGTTAGAGTAAGTAACTGTAAGGATTTACCTGTTGATTCGGAAGAGGTCTACTCTGTTTCTCAGTCCTTTGCTAATCACATCTCAACCCCAATCAAAACTTCAATTCAAAACAATATTTTCTTGTATAAGCACCAAAGTTTCTCTAAAAATGATATTGTCGCATATACTCCCGTGAGTCTCTCCAGGTTGAAAGAAAATAGCTTTGATGAATGAGTAAGAACAACAGTAGACAGGTTGTAGGATGCTTAATGATATGTCAGTGTCTCTTGGAAATCTCACAGTGGATTTCCCTGTTGTGAGAAAGCCATTTAGCCATCGCCGTTATGTTTTATTTCAGTATTTGTGGTTCATTTTTCACCAAATATCTTCTTTTTATGGGCTGTGGGGCGTAATGAGTTAAAGATCAGGCATTAAAATCATAATCTGTAAAATGTGGTGTAAAATTATCAGATTTCAATGGCTAAATATTTCAGTGTAAATTAGTGACGATCTTTCAGTGACAATTATACGGAGTTAATTAGAGTGTCGCTTGAGTGGAAGTCAGACAAACATTTGGGAACCAAATTCGGGAGGAGGATGTCCTGGATCACAATCTTAATTTATTTAAAGATCACACAATCCAGTAAATTAACCCAGGAGGAGAGGTGGCTTAATGGCTCTGAATAAGAAGGTTATTTAGAGCCATTAAGCCACCTTGCATTCAAGTGGACCTTTGCAGCTAAAATATATTTTTATTCAGACAGATATTGGAAAAGTAAAAACCTAGAGTAGTGGTCGAACAAGTCTGTTATCGAGTCATATCTGAAGAGGGGGCTGAATAATAATGATTATTATCAAATCTCTCTCAATAAAGTACCACACTAATAATAACTAGGGGTGTGACGATATATAGATTTACCGATATATATCGCGATATTTTGCGGCACAATACAAGACAGATTTTTATGCTAATATTGATACTTTTGATGATTTAATGCATATTAATTAATGATGTCATGAATACTAATGAGGCTGCAGTGCTCCACTGTTTTCACAGTAGTAGAGGCCAGTAATGGGTGACAGTGGTAGTAGTAGAGCGGGTCGTCTTGTAATCAGAGGTTTAGCGGTTCGATCCCTGCAGGTGTACACTGCCGTTGTGTCCTTGTGCAAGACACTTCACCCACCTTGCCTCCAGTGTCTGCGTACATTGGTGTATGAATGAGAGTGTGAATGGGTGAGTGGTTCCTTGATAAAATAAATACTGCCACACAAATAAATTACTTTGAATGACTATTTATAATTATAAATAAGTTTAATGATAATAATGTTAATGAAGTGGCCTGTTAGCCTGGTAAACCACACCCACTTCTTTCTGTTCAAAAGAAGGTGGGTATGGCAATAAGCCGTGGACGAGCAGAAAGGCTGTTGAAAATGTACCTGGTCAATCGCAGCGTCTTGCTGAGCGAGTGTGTGTTCTGATTGGCTGCTATGGGCATGTTTGTCCTGCCTTAGTCCTGCCTCAGCAGAGCTGCTCCTGGGGCAGCGTCTCCAGACTAATCTCCAGTTTAGAATAAGAGTAGTCTGTATGCCAGGCTAGTGATCTGTCACTATTAAAGACAAAAACAAACAATGCAAATGAAAATATATATAAATCATGACAAATATGGAGCATGTAGCTGTTTATAAAGTAAAAAAATGCTGAAAACGATAAAATCGCTCATGTTTCTTTAAAAATTGTGCTTTGCGCATGTTATTATGTGCAATACATCGATTATTGCAGTATCGGCAAATCATGAGGTTATCATATCGTGAGCCATGTATCGCGTATCGAATTGTGAGGTAGCCAGAGGTTCCCGCCCCTACTAATAACAACACTAAACTTTCCCCAAACATCTGCAGACTTCACAAACACCATTACAGGCTTTACGACCTACAGCACTTTTCTTCAGTAAAACCAAACGCAGTCAAATTCTCTGAGAGCGGGCGAACAAACTCACCTATTTCACGCTCGGGAAGACACTGAGGCTACAAATGAAACAGATAAAATGCTTCTCCTCCATCCGCTCTGTCCTGTGCACCCTCGTGTCTCCAGCGTGGCCCTCACACACAGAGAGTGAATGACATTTCCCCAGGCCAGTTGTTAAACATGGTCAGCATCAGTCCAACACACTCACACATAATCGCATCGCTTCCAGCTCCTTTTTACTGCGTAGCTCCCATTTGTGCCCTTTCCTTCCAAATCCAGAAACAAGTCAAACTATTTTATGTGGCATTAAAATCATCTGGAGTCTAATGCGTGTCAGAATAGTGAGAAACCATTGTGATGGTATAACCTTTTAAATGAATAAATGCTGTGGGATTGGGGAGGAGAGAAGTCTTGTAATGTTATGGCTTCATGGGTGGGTGATAAAACACAATCTTGAATCCTAAATCTTGAATAGTTTTGCAATCCACCAGTTAAAATTGTGATTATGCAAGATTCTAGATTAGGGGTGCCCAAAGTTTTTTCCATGGAGGGTCAAAATGAAAATTTTAGCTGTATCAGCTAAAATTTTGTTGACATGGCCGATATGAAAACTGGTCATGTTGTACTTGTTTGAAAGCTTAAACCGTCTCCTATTCAGACAATACTGTACATTCATTTTACTGCCTCGTCCCTGTGTGTTGTCCCTGTCCCTGTGTGTAGAGCAGAGGTGGGAAAACTAAGGCCTGGTGACCAAATGCAGCGCACTTCTCATCGAACGTCGCAAAATATCGCCAAGCCCAATATGCACTGGCTACAAAAGGGTGAAAAGAACCACTGTTTTCACTGACTAAGAAAAATAATGCTGGACTGCTGCTGCTTTGTTGCTTTTGCTTTGTGTTTTTAAGTCTATTTAAGGTTTATTTGGCAACTTGGCAAGTTCAAAAACCGAATGTGGCCCTTGCATGAAAAAGTGTGACCATACTTGTAGAGTCACGGTGTAGTCAATATTTTGTGGACCAGTGTTTTTTAGTGTTTCTGTAATGAAAACAAGACTACAAAGCCTAAACTCTTTGAGCCATTAGCAGCTTGATCTCAATCTAAATCTAAAGAATTGGCTAAACATTATAGGCCAGACAATTGTAAATAAATTAGCTTATAACAAATTGTTTCTTTTAATAATTGAAACCTTGTTATGGTAACAACTATTCATCTGCTGATTGGGAGATTAAAAAGTAGATATCTGTCGGGATAAGACTAATCAAGACTAACGTGCAGTATTTAATTGACAACAAAAGCATAAGTTCAATTTATAGTTCTCTTTTCCACCTCCTCTAAGGCTGACCACCTCAAAAGTAGCAAATGGTCCCAATCTTAAATTGCACTTAATACTGTACATTTTATTGAAGGGGCATGTTGTTCTCTTTGTAAATATAACTCTTAATGCAATTCACTTGGCAGCATTGGAAAAAGAAGACAATTTTAACCAAATATTAACTGTAGTAACAAGTACAAAAGGTGAAGGTTTTTTTTATGTTTTGTTGACGTGAATGACTAATCATCATCAATACCAAATGTACATACTTGTATTGATTTCCTTTCCATACAGCAGTCATCAAGTGTCCTCCCTCCTCCTCCTCCTCCTCCTCTCCTCCATCCCATCCTTCGCAGTGTGGATAGACATGTGGATAGATAAAGTGCGCGCGAGTCCTTGGCTGAACTGCATAGTGCTGACGTGGCTGCAGCCCTCTCACGGTGCACTGACGCCTCCATTGCTCTCTCCATGACGCTATAAGACACACAGGTGCACAAATGTGGACATATTTTATAGCTCTATGGGCTATATTGTGCACATGTGAGAGCAAGAACAGGTGTGGGCATGTAAATGTGTTTGAATTCCTGCTATTATGCTTTTAACATGACTCCCACATAATCAATCTGTTGTACAAGACTCTAAAGTAGGGGTTATGGTATTCAATAAAATACACATTAGATTACTGTATTGTCCACGTAGATTGATTTGACACAATCCTTCAACCGGTGCTGCTGGGCAACCTGCCAGGAAAAGCCATGACCCGTTTCTTGTGCCAAGAAGATGTTGATCAGGAGTACATAGTAGGGCATTAGCCTAATGTGCATGTTTTAGGTTGATGGGGGGGAACCATCAGCAACTCAACCAAAACATGCAACATAAAAACATGAAAAAGAAATGCTATATTCTATTCAGCCTGGAAGTCAAATCTGAGACCTTCTTGGTGATGTGCTAACCACTCTGCCATCATTGGGTCTTGTCTGTGCGTGCTTGTGTTCCTGCCTCTTTTGCCCTTTTTGATTCATCTTTGTGGTACATCGCCCTTTCCAAAAACCTGACTAATGCTGTAGAACTTTGCCCCGCTGTTGGTCAGATGTGATGTCGGAGGTGTATTTCCTTTCTGCCTGTGTTAAAGTGAGTCATCTATCCTTCCACGGCTTCATTTCAACCCACAAGGGCAAACGCTGTCTCTCTGCCCCCTCAGAGCGAGGGACGAGCGAGAAACTGAGATATAGACACAATGTGAGACCCCCCACTCATCTCGCCTCCTCTTTCTCCTATCTCTATATTTAGCACCGAATCTATCAAGTTGTATTTATATCTTCAATCATGTGACATTGTTGTAATGGACAGCTTCCTTTGCACGCAGGGGCCTTTAAAATGATGTAAACAAAAGCATATGTGGATTTGTTTACGTAGTTGAGCTATGAGGCCTGCTGCTTCAACCTCAGCATTGTGGGTTATAGTCTGGGCTTCTGCAGTTTGCTGAGTGTCTCTCGCCTCTCTTCACCCCCTTTCACTCTGAGCTCCCCTGTCTAATAAAACCTCAGGGCTAAAACAAAAACATACAGACCAAAAATGTCCTTGATATCCTTCAATCATTACAATAAAAAGCATGAAATGCTGATATTTGCTCTAGTGCGAGTCCCAACACTTGCATCTTTCAACAAGCGCTTGTATTACTTTTGAGACAGAAGTATCAATAATGTATAGCCAGAACCTCTTATTCTCTAAATTTTAAAATCACTAGTTGTTAAAAATAACTAGCTCTAGGTTAAGAGATTGACACGGCGAAGAATGGGAAAGGTAAAAAGGCAATTCAAGAGTTACGGAAGTCATATTGCAACACTTGAATTAAATAATGTGTAGCCATTTGAAGCAATTCCACAAATACTTCAGTGTCTGACTTTTTTTTTATCTTAAAACACTCTATAACAATCTATAACTACATCTACTGGTTAATTCCATGGACATAAGTGTGAAGTGATCAACAAGCTGCAGCTAATGTAAAACACAACTGTATCAGTGATCGATATAGGCTTACTTGTCAAATAAAATAGACCTCCACTGAAAATTTTAAACAAACCCCCAAAAAGTAAGCTAAATGTTCAGGAATGTCCTATTGATTCCCATCCGGTTTTGTATCACAATAAGTTCAGACAGATCCATTACTCTTAATGACAGACACCGCCAGACAGACCTATACCGCCCTGATAAGACCAGATCGATTCATCTGATTCGAACCTGCTCAGTGTGTGAAGTGGATAAGGGAAAAAGCCATAGATAGGACAAAGATAAGATACCTTTGCTTTGAAGGCTGCTTCTTATGCAATGATCAAACCTCTAAATATTTTTGTAAACCTGCAGGACCTGTGTGTGTGTTTGGATATAGCCTGGCAAGCCAGACTGATATCCCCCTCTCTGTATCTAGAAGGATATCACTCGAGTCGCTGGTACAGCAGTGAGCCTGGATTTTCCAAGCTTTATGAGTTGGGGAGTATGTGATGGGTATGAGTTGTTTAATATTTACAACTGAACTATCAATCCTGTATGTCATGTTCAACAAGAGTTGTAATACATGTTTTTATAAAGCGCTAAAAGGCATAATAACTATAATTTTAGCCACATTTTCTAGCCTACCTACAGTACTTCGGACCCTGGGGCATCCATGGCATGTGGCCGCGTCATGCACACTCCCATTTCCCACTGACAGCACTCTCTGGGCGGACCCAGTGCATCCACTTCCCTGTCTGTTGGAGCGAAATACAACAGGCACCATGTTACTGACAGAAAAGCTTTGCTGAGACAAACTTTGATAAACTTGATTATATTTCGTTTACCATGGCGGATCCGGGTGCAGCCGGGGTTACTCGCCGGAGAAGGGCGACCTTCGCGGCTGGAAGAGTTGGGAGTCTCCTGCCCATGAACGGAGGCTCAGCGGCGGGAAGAGGCGGGAGTCTCCAGCCCATGAACGGAGGCTCAGCAGTGGCATGTGCGAGCTCAGACCCTGCGGGCCACAGTGGAGACACCCCCGAACACAAACACGGACCAGCCAGAGCAAAGGGCAAAAGTGAAAAACACAAACGGAGAAGTGACAATCCTAGCGACATGCTAAGGTGAACTAGCTCATTGTTAATTTGGGTCAGGTTGTTAGTCGCCCCCCTGACCACCAGTGTGACCGGCCATCTAAGGTCACACTGGCCGTGCTGCTATAAGTAGGCTAAATGATAGGCCTATTGAACTACATGAGCCAGGGTTACGACGTGTAGGCTATAATATTGACTCTTGATAGATGGACTAAAGGTGGTCCTTATTCCAGACTAATATGTATTTTCTTGAAATTGCCTTAGCTGTCACAAGACTCAAGAGTCCCTGCTGAGTTCAGGAAGTGGTTACAACAACTACAGAGGCATTCTGAACTGGTGTGTGGTGATGCTGGTAAGAAAGAAAAATGACCCCCTACTCTATAGGCTATAGAGTGAGTAGGGCCACGTTTGACTTTTTTGTTTTGTTTTACAGATTCTCAGTAATGCACGGCTCTTTTTAGAAAACCTATTAAGGTAAGGATTGATAATTGTCTCAACATTCAGTCAAATTGAGTTGAACATGTTCTTGTGTTCCAGACATGGGATTTTGGTCGACCCCATTCAGGTGGTGTCATTATTCCTGAAGGATCCCTACAGCTGGCCGGCTGCCTGTCTGGTGATTGGTGAGTACTTCAGAACAATGGTTTCCAACCATTTTGCCTCGAAGCAGCACTTAGTTGTACCTGAGGCAAGCCGGACCCCTAGCACAAAACTGCGGCTAAGTCAAATGCATGAAGCTAAAAATGATTCCTAACAAGCATTTATTTAATACAAACAGCATGTTGGAGAAAGTCCCCTCTGCACATGTGGGTCCAACGCCCGGTTGGGAACCATTGATTTGCAAAACTGTTTTTATTTTAGTCTTTTAGTAACAACTAAGAGACTGTATATTAGCCTTCGGTTCTTGCTGAATTTGTAATATTCAAAGTTGCTCCTCTGTTTACTTCAGTAAGTGCTTACCTTTATGGTGTATCACAGTGAAAGTCTGCAGTAATGCAGCGCCTACTGTCTCCAGAGGCACAATCACCTGCCCTATATACTGCATATACTGCACATACTGCTACTGTAGTGCTGAAGAATAGGACACAGACAGGAGGAAAGGGAGGACAGAGTAAAATTCAAGACAAAGAGGAATGAGAGGGGAAGTTCATCAAACAGCCAACAGGAGGATAACGTTTAAAGTCAGGTCGGGGTGAGGGGCTGTGTGTGGCACTGCCCTTGTGCAGAGAGGGAGTCTTTGTACATGAGAAGTGGACAATAAAGCAACTCCTCCCCAAAGGACAGTGAGCACAGAACCACTGCAGTAACATGCACCATGTACATATACTGTTCATTCACTTTGAAATAGTGCAGAATCTGTTTGTATAATTGTTTGTATTTAGTTGAGTTGTTTGTTGATTAAATATTGATGGTTCTTTCTTCCAAAATAAATAAAAAATACAATTCCAGTCACAAACAATGGATTAAAAGATGATATTTTCTATTGTCCAAATCACTGCAAGTTAAGAGGCTGATGCTTCAGCCTTTGCTCTGCCTGATCCGTCAGTTCTCGGAAGCTAAACAGGGTACGGCCGGGTCACTACGGGAGACCGCCGGGGATTATCAGGAAGCCTGGGTGAACTGAATGTAGCGATGGTGAACTGAATGTAGCGTGTGAGTGTTGGTGGTGGTCAGTCTACCCCAGGGCAGCTGTGGCTACACTAGTAGCTTACCTCCACCGAATATGGAACATTGTAAAGCAACCTAGAAAAGCAAAGGCATAATTATTATTTTATTATTATTACTACTACTATGAGAGCTCTCTGATTCCGGAGTTTACAAATTTGATTCATTCTTTATATTGACTTTATCACAAACCTAATTACCTTGCATCATTTAGTTATACTGTTATCTTTCTTATTTTTTTCTGAAGTTCTACAGGAAAAATTGAATTTACTTGAGAAACCAGAGTGGATTTCAAGGTGTGCTGTTGAAACAACATAAAAGAATCTCTTCATTTGTAAATAAAATGCACCTTATAAATGGATAAACTCATCTTCTTCGAGAACAAAACTGAGTCCTCTCTCACAGAAACGGAAATAGTTGCTACTTGCTACTACTACGAAACGTGTGACTGCGTGTGGTCTGCATTCTGAGCGTTGCGACAGTTGGAGTGTGCCGTGTGACACATATGTTGTGTTAGTGACGCCTCATTCGGTTTCATCAGGTGTTGCTGTTTAATCATGAGGAAGCTCCGTCTGTGTGCGGGAGGAACTGTGGGGAAATGCACACACACAGTTACGTTTCAGGAAATAATGGCGCTGTAAATATAAACCAATTTGTGATTTGGTTTGCAAATGTGGGCGTAGACTCGATGAGAGAGAAACCGTTTTTGAAAGGATGTTATACTTCATCATGATTATTTGATAGTGATTGGATTCACAAGCTGCCATATTATTCTTATAGCTGAAAGTCCTTTTATATTGGCCAACATCATGCACGTGTTTTTGAATATTGTCACTACTTTTGGACACCTTTATGAGAAAATGATTACACCTTACTTCATATGTGCTGACCGAGAAGACATTGAACTTTGCGGCAGTTTTTGTTTCATGTGGACTGGCCAAGGAATTAATGAGGAATTACCAATAAACTCAAACTAGAAATCTGCATTTTGACAGATGGCATTGTGTCATTTTCAGTTGCCCTCCACCTCAATTTGAAACTATAGGCTCAATATAGGCCCTTTTGCGGCTTGCATCATCAGTGACATCAGCTGGAGGCAAGAAGTGAGCAAGAGAAATCAGATTAAACTAAAACTAGCAATTATAAGTGTAAAAGTACAACTAAAACATGTCGTCACGTGCCCCTCCATCGTCTGCAGCAAAACTGATGCTATACTTTACATCGTACTGGTTTTAGATTCATGAAACGCTGGAGACACAACCCTCAGCCTTTGAAGTTGGGTTATTGCAGTGTTTAAAATTGCTATGTTGATTCAATATAATTTAATTATGCCGCCCTAAAATATAGCAAGTACAATGTCTGTGTACAGTCAGGTGACTTTACAAAAGGTTGTATATCTTGTCTTTTGTTTTGTTTCTGCAGTATCCAATATTTTCATCATGGTGGCCCTCTACACTGAAAGACAACTCTCAAAAGTGAGTTTTTTGTTTTGTTTTTATTAAGACAAAAACACAATCACAGAAAACAACTGTAAATTAAAAATGTAAATACAGCAATCAATACCACGAAGAATTGAAAAATATAAAAAACAAAAATGGAAGAAAGCAGATACGAGACGCATACAAGTCATTCTGGTTTTTGTTGTCATTCATTGTTTATTTGTTTGTTTGCATTTAAGATGAGACACTGCAGGTGAACAGGAAAAAAATAATAATTGATATCTGTTTGGAACTTTTGCTGTGTATTATTGACCATAAATATGAAAAAAAAAATGTATTGCATCCGTCATTTATGTGTAAAATTGGTCAAAATTGAATAACGGATAGAGCCAGATTTAAATGTATGGTTTAATTTTGTTGATATATGCTTATTAGTGGATGAATCTGTAAGAATTCAAATTTCACCTTCTTTTTTAGGGTTCAAAAATTAAATAAATCAGGCTAGGAATGAAATACTAAAAAATCCCTCTGAACAAATCTACAAGATTCTAAGTTTGGAGTCTGTAGGAGCTACTAAAGTGGAGATGTTGTCGCCACAATGCGAGAAAAATGCATTTTAAGAAAATTGTCACTGAAGTTACAATTCCCATAAAGTTCTTTGGAGAAACTTATCTCACTCCTTATTGTGAAGATCATGCCATTTGTTACTTTTTTAGGTGAATGTTTCCTGTATGTTAAGACTGAAAACTGGCTCCAAACCTGAAAATTGAAACAAAAATTGCCTGCTTTGTCTCCCGTTAACATTAATACTCTTGAATCATGTGCGACATCTTAAACTGTACTGCATTATTGCTAATATGGTACAAGCGTAGCCTCTAGTCAGGGTTGATGTATTTTGAAAATGCTTTTTTCCCCCCCTTCTCTTCAGGGCTCTTTCAGTGAACTTGTTGGACTCACGATCCACTGCATTAACCTGACTGTCACACTAACCTTCCCTGCGGCTGTGGTCCTAATAGTCCCCTCAGTCACCCCAGGTAAAAGGATTTTTATGTATATCATAACACACCTGAAGGCTAACGGCTCTGAACGCTCCTGAAATATAGTTGACTAACACAGAATAATCTCCCGTTCGCTCTTAACCACTACACGTGCGATAACCGAGACAATAAAATAAATGTCATGAAGATTACCAAAACATTCATCTCATCGCCCTTCAAAAAAAAAAACACTGGTGGGTTTGTGGGGCGAGCTGAAGACGTCCCATATCTGTGTGATAATGAGAGTCTGTTAGCGGTAATGGAGCAGTTGGTCATGACGACTGGATCACCTCCAGTTGGCCCAGAGACGGAGGTGTGCTTACGCCGAGGTCATCCAAGGGTCATGGACTCTATGATCTTGATAAGCCTCCTCTACAGAAGGTTGGATACTTTAGGGCCGGGCGATATGGCAAAAACAAATAACTTTGTTTTGTTTTGATTGAGCTGATGTGCTGTACAGGTTTATATTCCACATAGATTAGCTCAAATCAATCCATGATCTGACATAAACCGTGTGAGAGAGTGAACTAAACAGGATATGAGTGATAAGAAGAAGGGATAATGCATTTTCCACCAATATTTAAACCATGTTTTTATACTGGGTTGGTCATGTAACCATTAAATTAATTATATATTTTAATAAATTATGTCTGTGTCCTGTTTCCATGTAATTACCATAATTACCATGTAATTACACCTTCCAGTACCCTACCAAGCCATTTACCTCACAGTGGCAATAATGAAAACAAATAAAGATGATTTTACTCAGGCTGCTCATGAGAGGAATAAAAATAAGCCTCGGCTTTGGCAACAAATGAATGCTTTCCACTGCAGCACCATTTAACACTATGTACATGTAGTTTCCATTTTATTCCTTATGAAATCCCATCTCCGCTCCAAACAATGTGCTCTTAATGCCTGCACTGTAGGTAGAGCTGGGTATCGACAACTTTACGATGCGTACCTGATACAAGTGTATCCCAATACAGCGTCCATAATACAATACATATTCCAAAGAAAAATGATCTTATAGGTACAATAAATAGTAGTTTCAGCAACTGAAACCTGCTATTGCAGCAGTTCGAGAGCGTGTTGTGATGTGTTATGAATAAACCATGGGGTACAACAATCAGATTTAATTCATTTTCTTTAATGTGCGTATCCCGATAGTACTCTGTAACGATATGTTGCAGATACGATATATTGAGCACAGCCCTAACTGTAGGATATGTGTATCGTGACGAAGCCTGTATTGTGATACACAACTAATTTGAAAAATCAATTTAATATGTTTGTTTGACCCCAGGCTTTATTCAGAACATATCACAACACACATAAACACACTTACTTCTGTAATAGCTTGAACTTGCTGTTCTTAGCATATTCAGCCAAATAAAAGCCCCACTTCAATGCACCTACAAGATCATTTCATGGAATATGCATTTTATTATTGCATGGGGATACACTTATATTGGGATACATATCGTGTCGTGGACCTTGTATCACGATATGTATCATATGTATCTACTTGACCGTAGACCTGTCTAGTAACTAGCATCAAGCTAAAGACTGGCTATTCTATTCAAACGTGTTTATTTGAACAGCTTAGATTCTCTGTTGCTTTCTACTTTTCATAAAGTACAGTATTATTATATTATTGATATAAAATAAAATGACTTCATCAGTGCAGTAGCCTAATCAAAGCTGTTGCTGTTGACATAGGGCGGCTCTGTGTTTGGGGACTTTCAGCTCATGTTTAACTTTACACTGATTTTACTATTAGAAATCAAATCGGTTCATGTTCAAACTCCTAATCTAGGCGCAGGACTAATGACAATTAGGAGCGCCACCTCCCATGATCCTTATGAATAACACTAGTTCCTACTGTATGTGTGATGCTGTGGTGAATTTGCTCCTCATTGAGCCAGAGAAACAGATGGTTAATGGTCCGATCTGCAGTGGTCGAATGCCAGGTGCGCTAACCTCCATCTCACTCAGCTCTGTGGTTGGCTTGACAAAAAATATGATCTCCGATATTTATCTGCATAATAATGATAATCCCATAATACTGTATCTTTTTTAAGTGAATTCACTTGTAGCTTATCTAGTCCATGCTCTTCTTTTTGTTTACAGTTGGCGGGGCGTTTGCTCTGGGCACTTACACCATCCTCTTCCTCAAGCTGTACTCCTATCGGGATGTCAACATGTGGTGCAGGGATCTGAGCAGGGCCAAGGCCAAAAAGCTGTCCCGCTCCCTCTCCTGTAAGTGTTCCACCGCCAGGCGTACAGTATTCTCCGCTGCTCGTGCGATTATAGTGGCATCTACTGGTGGATCGATGCTACTTCAGCTCAATACAAGAAAAGCGATGCCTTTTCTTCAAACAGTGCGTTCTCATGAGTACATATTATCTTTAAAGGCCCTTCAGGACAGTCCGGAGATGGTTCCAAAGTCTGTTATCCGGGAAACCTTACAATGAAAGGTAAAAGAAAGGCTGGTTAAATTTCTGTCTTGACTGAAGTGCCTCTCATAACGGTTGTTGTTAACTTTCTAGATTTGTACTACTTTGTTTTTGCGCCGACTCTGTGCTACGAGCTCAACTTCCCACGGTCTCCCAAAATACGAATGAGCTTTCTCTTAAGGAGACTGGTTGAAATGGTAAGGGCGAAAGGCAAAAATAAATAAAACATTTTGACTAGAAATGCAAATCTAGCAGATGCATTGGTTTTAAAGTCCAACAATTCAATATTAACTTTATTTGAGTTTGTCTTAGCTGTTCTTCACTCAGCTGCTGGTCGCTCTGACTCAGCAGGTAACTGTGCATTTCAAAGAACATATTATAAAATATTCAGAAACATTTTGCAATTAGACTTTTTTGTTTCTAGTGGATGATTCCTATCATACAAAGCTCAATGAAACCACTCGAGGTAAATAAACAGAGCACAGTATCGCTGTACACACAAGAAGTATTCTTAAATATGTTTAATCTAAATGTTTAATAGGATATGGATCTTTCCAGAATGATGGAGCGGCTCTTACGACTTGCAGTGAGTACATGACAATGAACACTGCAAAAAGTGATATCTTGATAAGTTTAACCCTCTGATGCCCAAGGTCATGTAGGTCATTTCTCCAATCCACTTTATTTGTATAGCACATTTAAACAACATGACGGTCCCAAAGTGCTGCACACAATCAATTAAAACAATAGACAAAACATCTCAATATAGCTCCCCCAATAATAAAAACGATAAAACGTGTAAGCAACTCTAAAAAATAAATACATAAACTAAGAAATAAAAATGAATCTACTTAAAAATCTATAAAAGTAATAAAATCTATAAAACCAATAAAATAAAAAATAAAAACACAGAGGACCACACAACTCGCGCCGTGTCAAAAGCCAGAGAATAAAAGTGTGTCTTAAGACGAGACTTAAAACACTTCACGGTGGGAGCAGTTCGAACATGGAGGGGCAGAGCGTTCCAGAGTCTGGGGCCGACCACGGAGAAGGCCCTGTCCCCCCTGGTTTTAAGTCTCGCCTTAAGGTGGCCACACACTAGAGCAGTGTTTCCCAACCAGGGGTATGGGGACCCTTGGGGGTACGCAAGTGCTTAGAAGGTGGTACTTGGAATAATTTCAGATACAAAATAAGATCAAATTGAATTGTATTTTTGATTTATTATGTTCAAAGAAGAGCTATTTAAAACATTTAACTGTAAAGAGTGAGAGTTTGAGAATATTTAGTAGCATTTTTACTGATTAATACAAGTTTTAGTATAAGATAAGATAAGATAGTTTTTATTGATCTCACAATGGAGAAATTTACTTGTCACAACAGCTCTTAGGACAGTATCACACAGGGGGTGCACAAAGTCAAGAAAAGTGTCATCAAAGAAGCAAAAGCAACAGGTAATAGTAACAATAAAATAAAATAGAATAAAGATAGTCTCTTAGCGTCTCTCTGTAAATAAACTGTACAAACATCTCTTAAGCACTGAGTCACTTTCTAACTAATCATCAAAACCATCGAAGCAGGGGGTACTTGGAGTATAGATAAAAGACCCAAGGGGTACGCCAGACAAAAAAGGTTGGGAACCACTGCACTAGAGGATTTTTAATCCTTTGAGACTAAAGATATGTGCAAAGACGACACACACTTGAAGAACAACTAAACACCAAATCAACTTTTTTTTGCTGATTAACTGTATAAATGGGTGTCTAATAGTGTTGCTACATGTCTCCATAATTA
>OMNZ01015881.1:0-33837 GCA_900303255.1 Lesueurigobius sanzi
AAAACTATGACTAAAATCTCCAGATATTTTCGTCGACTAAAAAAAGACTAAATAAAAATGAAAAAGAGGAACTGAAATGATCCAAACTTCAGTGACTGACTTTGAAAGAGCCAAAGGAACAGCTCTGTGTTTCCATAATGTGGGAGATGCTTCAGGAAACAGGGAATATTATTAAATATATTTGAAAACTATTATATAAATGTAATGTTTACTCAATCTATTTCAAATTTAGTCAACTATATTTATGTGGAATTTTTGTTGACTAAAATTAGACTAAAACTAACTAAAATTTGCTGTCAAAATTAACACTGATGAGCAGGACGCGACACCCTCAAGTTTGGGAATGGCTGCACTAATACTGGCAAGTATTAGTCATAGTGTCACAACATAAAAAGCTCCTTCTAGACACAGGTGAAAACACTAGCACTGGCTCCACGAGGCACGCTGTTTATCGATCCACATCCCTTCCTCTGCAGTCTTGTCTGAAATGTGCAAAGACATGACCTTTGTTGTGACCTACAGCGTGTCTTCTGCTGTTAGCATGTCACACACAAACAGCGGCAGAAGTGCAAGTCTCCCGTCCTGTGCTGTTTTATAAAGGGCTCTGTTTCAAGTGAGCCCTGAAATGTCACCACACAGCGGGGCGTGCCACCGTTCGCACAGCACGCAATCTAACAACTCGCAGAGATAATATGGGACAAAGACAAACCCTATTGTTCCCCCGATGGACACAAATATGACTGATCTGCTGTGACTACTCGAGATCAAGCGCCTTTGTTTGTCTGAAATCACAAGTGACCTCGAGTGTTTAAGAAATGGATTCATTAATGTTGTGAGGCGCGTGAGGGCCGAGACAAATACTTGATCTATTAGATGAGAGCGTTTTTGTCAGTCAGCTTATCCCTCTGATATTTCCTCCGACTGCCGACCCACATTAAGCGCCAAGAGGGAGAATAATCTCAGTGTCACATCATTTTAGGCCAAACTCAATGACAAAGGCTGAGATGAAGGCGTTCTCGCTTAAAAATCAAACACGTCTTAATGGCATCCTTCAATCTACGGCCAAGTATTTACAATGGAGTCTGCATTGTGGTGCTGTTCGTCTGCTGGGTGCCAGTGATTTCGACATGTCAGAGCTCGCATCGCCACTGAGCTGGGACACAAGCAGTGACATGCCACCCACATGGGGCAAGGGGAAAGATAAATTACAAGGTTCCCCCTTCATAAATGATTTTTTATTAGATTTTTTTTTTTACATAAACAAATAAATAAAACTTTATTTTTTTGTTTATATCAGTGGTTCTCAAGTTTTGGGTCGTGGAACGAGCCTGTGATTCGAGCCTTTCCAAAACTCCACATATGATATTATGTATTACGATTAAATTATGTCTTAAGTTATAAAAGTGGCCTTAATTTGGGTCATTTTGACTGAAAATATGCCAGGGGAAGCTTTGTTGCATTTAAAAGATTTTTTCTTTATCATTATTTATATTATTTCCAAGTGCAATGAGATTTATTTTTCTTAATTTGAAATAAAAAAAAACAATGACAAATTTCTGAACTTACTAACTAAATTCGATTTTTACAAATTTCTAGATTACATTTTACAGTATAGCCTGTTTAAATGGTCCCGATGTGATCTTTATAGGCTTTTTTCATGCTTATTCCACAATAGTAGTAGTGAAAATGCTATATTTTACATTTGGGTTGCAGACGGTGGGTCACAACGCCGTACGAGTTGAGAACCACTGATTTATATTTAACTAGTTAGCAGGGAAAATCCCAAGGATATTACAGAGTCACTTTTTCAGGGGAGTCCTGATTTTTAGCGGCAGGAGAAACCCGGAGCACAGTCATGAGTAGAAGACTGCAAAGTCCACACAAAAAAAAGGACCCATTCACTCCAGGAATCTGACCTGGGACCTTCTAGCTGTGAGGTGAGATAACCGCTGTCCCATCGTGGCGTCATGTGGTTCATAAACACTTCAAAATAAAAGCATAAAGAACCAGTGAATGCTTTCCACTCCATTAGCATTTAATACAAAATAGTTTCCATGTTACTATTCAAAAGCCCAAACTCCAAACAATGAGCTGTTAATGCCACAGGATCGGCTGGGGAGTAGAGCTGTCTATTAATAAGAATCATACCGATAATTGCAATTGGCCAGATACATACTTTACAAGCTAGCATAGAGACCTATTCCTGAATCAACTAAAATTAATAAAATATTCTGTAAAAAGCTACAATCATATAATATATCGTAGGCAAAAATTCTTCAGTCTTCATCTCTGCTCTGTAGATGAAGACTGAAGAATTTTTGCCTACAATGGACAACTCCTGTATGACTGAGAACCTTCACAAAAATCATATAATATAGTACCATCAAACCATAAGCAAACTGTCTATTCGCTGGATTTTACAACAAATGTGTTTTCTTTTTTCTTACTTTCTCTTTTGACTCCCACAAAAAAAATCTTATTACTATCACGACATTAGCGCATAATAATCTGCTGTTTGTGTTTCCAATTTGCAGAATGTGTTTTTTTCTGAAAGATCCTTCACCATCAAATATTCACACTGGTTTGTACGTCGCTGTGGGCCGGGGCCTTTGAAATGAGAGGAAACAAAACACTTGTGGTAAAACAATTTTCTGAGGATGTTCTGTCAGTTTTGGCTGTTTTGTACAGCTCTCATCTCTGCACCGCTGTGGCGTAAATGCTTTAAACCACTTTGACATAACATGCTGTGTCCAGAGACGTCCAGCTTGTGAATAATGAATCTACAGTATGTTCCCAACAGCTGTCTCTTCAAGAAGCTCTTCCTTGTCCCGGGCATCTGGTCAAATCTCTGAAGTCCTACACAGCGTCATTTGAGATTATTTAGCTGGTGGTTTACCTGACCAGCCGGTGGAGCGTAAACTTTTGACAGGCCGAGAAGCGGACAAGTCAGGACTGTCCTCTGATTTGTCTCCCCCCTTGCTCTAAATATTTCATTCTGGGCCCTTGTATTTCTTTATGATTGCAACATCTGCTCGGTCCCAGTGCCAGCTCCCTCTGTCAGCCACCCTCTGTTCAATAATTCCTGTCCTGACCCCTCAGAGCCCTGACATCACAGCTCCGTCTGCTGCGCAATCTTCACAGGGAGGGAATCATGGGAGGAGAACATACCTGCCCACAATCAAACAGGGACAAACTAAAGCCTCATGTGTAGAGCAGGTGTAGCGGTGTCTTTTGTTACCGGTGTTACGTCTATTCATACAATTTGTCATCATTTAAGTTAAGGTAATATTTCCGGCTGATTAAAACTAGACTAAAACTAAATAAAAAGCAGTTAATGAGAAGAAAAAGAAAAAGTTCATATATAAGCCGCACCTGTCTATAAGCCGCATATGTTGTATGTTCCCCGACAACTGCCTGCCCTTATTCTGTGTCAGTCACACTCCCAAATCAAATGAAAAGTGTGCGGCTCGGCTCAGGTCGGGTTTGTGGGTCGGTAAAAATCTATGAATTAGTCGCATCGTTGTATAGGCCGCAGTGTTCAAGGCGTGTGAAAAAAGTAGCGGCTTATAGCCCGGAAATTACGGTATGTCTAAAATCTCAAGCTAATTAAAGCAGTATTAAGTAAAATTTTACCGTAATACATATCGTCCTCTAAGTCCCTGTGAGGGTTAAATAGGTGATTTGAGGGTCTGTCATCTCCTTTTGCTGTCACTGGCCAGAGTACTGCACTTGCAAGTTTGCTTGCCTCCGACCCAGTGACATCATACTACCCACCTTGTCAGACATTTTTTTCCGTTAAATGCATCCTGGGACTTCCAGCTTTGATGAAAACAGGTGCGCATGTAGCTGTGGGGCATGTGTGTTTACTACAGTGCTATACTCAAATTGACCTTTAGGGGAAGCACAAGTCGAAAGTTACATAGTACTGCTTCAAAAATAAAAAGGACTACAACATGTGAAGTTGAGTGGCACAGTTTGAAAGACCCTCATATCATTTAAATTCACTGCCAAAGGAACAGCTTTGTGCTTTGGAGTGTGGAGAAGCTTCATGAAGCACACAATATGAATAAATATAATCATCACATTGCTTCATTCAATAAAATCAATGTAAAAATATTTATGATTTAGTTTAACAAAATTTACATGAAATCTTCATGAAATCTTCAGGTTTGGAAAATGTTGTGACCAGTTGCTGTCGTTGTTCAATCTCAAATGCAGTTATGTTTTGGAGATACACAGCAAATGAAATATATCAAAATGTTTACCCTGTACCTTAAGACAGATATTTAAAGCTTTCATTTCAGTCAGTTCCTCTATGTTTTAAAAGGTTTCTAAATGGGCTCCAATTTTTTCTGCTACTTAAGTGATCTTTCTAACCCTGTTATTGACATTGAGGCACTGTCTGTACAACGTGTGCTGTTTTTTCTTTGTCAGGCTCAATTTTGTGTTATCTTTTGTCATTTTTCTCGTCTTAGAGGTGACTGTGGCAGGTTTGACTCGGTTCAGATGTCTGACCTGTCAACACTTGTGACTGATCAAAGCTTTTCCCTGTGATTCTCAGCGTGGCTCCTGTTGTCAGAGATATTGAAGGAGGTGGGGTTTATAAACAGATGCTGCCCACTGACCTCGGAAAACATGGATATGGAGGGGCCAGATGTTCGCATGACCTTGCGACTTTGGACCAGCTGATGTGCCGCTGACGGAGATGGGGAGTGGCAGAAGAAAGTGATCCAGTGGCGTCTGAGGTTCCCGTTTTTACCACTTTTCTGTGCAGGTCTTTACCCCCCAACACATGGGGCGATCCTGCAAGGCAGCGAGAGATACGGAAGGATATAAGAACACGAGAAAGAGAGAAAGCCAGACAGGACTGGTCAGTGGTGCTGACAGTTGTCGCAGATGTTGAGTTCAGCACAAAACTCTGCCAGGAGCCATTATGTCAAAGCAAAGTTAGCCGAACGAACAGGAACAACTCCAGGCCCTGCCACTCTGCATCTTACTCAAAATCCAACAGCTGTTTCTTGAACGAATGCAGATGCAAAATAATGATAATAATGCCTACTTACATCTCCTGCTTCAGAGTAAACAAGTCGCCTTGACCACACCCTGAGCACATGGGGTCTGAACAGCTTTCCATTAAGAGGTTTCATTTAGATTGACACTGGCACTAAACACGAAACAAAAGCAATGGGAAAGTATGCCTGATTGTTTGCTTGATTATCTTATGAACAAAGTAATACTTAACCCCTTAAACCCCAGCGTGCCAAATTTGGGTCCTGTAGGGTACAAGAAGTTAAAGTTGTTTTGTTTGACAGTCCATTCAGTTGCAAATTAATCACAAGTGGACACTTCTAACAAAAGTAAGCACCATCTCGAAGGCCAAATTAACCTCTTAATCCCTATAGGACCCAAATTGGGCACTAAAATCTCTCTCCTTCCTCTCTCCTTCCCCTTTCTCTGTCTCTTTCCTTCCTCTCTCTCTTCCTCTCTCTCCTTCCACTCTTTTCTTTCTCTCTTCTTTCTCTTTCTCTCTCCTTCTTCTCTCTCCTTCCTCTCTCTCCTCTCCCTCCTCCCTCTCTCTCCCTTTTTTTCCTCTTTCTCTCTCTCCTTCCTCTCTCTCCTTCCCCTCTCTCTGTCTCTTTCCTTCCTCTCTCTCTCCCCTTCCTCTCACCCTCTTTCCTTCTTCTCGATCTCTCCTTCCCCTCTCTCTGTCTGTTTTCTTCCTCTCTCTCCTTCCTCTCACCCTCTTTCCTTCTTCTCGATCTCTCCTTCCCCTCTATCTGTCTTTTCTTCCTCTCTCTCCTTCCTCTCTCTCTTTCCTCTCTCTCTCCTTCCCCTCTCTCTCTCCTTCCTCTCACCCTCTTTCCTTCTTCTCGATCTCTCCTTCCCCTCTCTCTGTCTCTTTTCTTCCCCAGGACCCAAATTGGGCCTGTTGGGGTTTAAGAGGTTAAACAGCACTTTCCCTCTTCTAAGACGGTTCTCCATTTAATGATTAGATTATTTAATGTAGCTTGTCAGACATTGACATCATTGTGAACATCATTGTGAGAGGGGTCTCCATCGTGTCACACTTGCTTCAACACCATTGCTCCTCAAATCAACGCCTGTGCGCATCTATTCTGGCGTCTCCATTTCTTAACATTTTGACTGGCTGCATCTTGGCTTCGAGCATCTTCACTCAGTTCGGAAAATGTCTCTGTGCCAAGGCTGCAGCCTGTGGCAGTTTTCTAGTGACAGATGAGCATGTCAACATGTTACTGAGGAAGTGTGTGTGGTGAAACAAAGGGCCTCAGAACTGACTTTAGTGACCATTATGGGACACTGATGCATCATGTAGGAAATACTAACAGGAATGAGCAGTGGAAATGAACATAGATGAATACACCAAATTTAAAACATTTGTTTTGTCATTGGTGCTACGAAGCCTCACACAGATGGCCAGATAACACTTGTGCTAGTTACTTACGGAGTGAAGAAGCTAAACAACAGTTACATAAACAGTAACAAATTAGTGAGTGTGAGTGTGAAAACTGTGGAGACACACTAAAACACATTCAAATGAAGTATTTAAACAGTTTGATGAGTAAAGAAAAGAAGTTGGTGAACATCACCCACAGAAAGAGGCCATGTGTATCTAAATGTGTCTGTCTGGAGGCCTGTGGCAAAGGGCAGCTCAGCTGCAGCAGCAGATTGTGTGAAGAGGACGAGGAACATCTCTCCACAGGCCACAGCAAGGTGTCTAATCCAGGAAACACTGTGAACACACAGCCTGTGGGCTCCACGCTCCACTGCAGAACCTTCATCCAGATACTGCCACCAAGTCTTTTATAGCTGGCTTCTCGCGTCACAAACTCAAGTTTACACAAAAATATTTTTCTCTCCAAAATATTTATAATGAAAGACAAACAGAATATGCCCCTTTGAGGTTCTGTATTTGAACATTTGCGAGGGGATAACAGAACAATCCGCTTCCCCTTGTACAGTCTATAACTTTAAAGAGATACAGAATGCTATACTTTTTTATTTTACTTTATTACATCCACATTTTGTTCGTTACCTCAAGAAATATTGCCAGTTTGCAGTGGAGTGTGTGTTCTGTCCAACACCTGTCAGCTCAGCTGAGTGTCACCCACATCACGGGGCGTCACAAAGCGACAGCTCCCAACGTCTGCAGAGAAGAAGCCTGAGGAGAAAAAAAAGGATGGATCAAAATTTCATCGTCACAACTTTATCAAAGTGACTCCTGTCAGCATCGCACCCGAGTGCACACACAAGAACTGTTCATTTCTCCTGCTTTGAGATGTAGAATTTATGAAGTATTTACACTTTTTAGTGTTATACAGCATTTGTGCATCTGTTTTTCTGTTTGCATTTCAGAAAAATACACACAAACAATATGCAGTTATCTGACAAACATGAACAGTATGCATGGGAACTCCAAAAGACTTGTTTATTTTGGAATTTTGCCTTAAAAGAAGAAAAATACAAAAGCTGCGCGTTACATAAAACCACATTGACAGCTTCCATGGGGCAAGTCTATTTACCTCAGCTGTTTAGATAAACAAGTGCAGCACTGCTATAAGACACACAAATATGACTTCTGCAGCAGTGACAAATATTCAAGACTTGGGGCCAAACTACACCAAGGCGACCAAATTGTGTTCGGTCCCTGGGGCCCAGCTCGCACCAATCACACTGTGGGCCACTTCTGATTTCAGCTCTAGCTGGTGAACGCAACCAGCCATGCATTAGCATTGGCCCTGCAGTTAGAGCCTGCTCTTAGGATCCTGTCATCCAAACTTACACGCTCACACTGAAGAAGGCTACAGGAACATAGACTGCTCTTTCACTCTTAAAAGAAATGTAAGGTAATTTTATTATGGACAATCTAACAAATGTTTCCTTGTTATTTTCAAACAAACCTGGTTATCTTTAGTCTGCAGCTCTGTTTATCATAATAATATAGCTTTCCTACTGTTCAGTAAGAGGAGTTTGTGAGGTCATGTGCGTAGAGCTGGTTAACTCAGCAGTTATCTCCGTCTTCACCACATAAACTACTGAATCCATGCGTTTAACCAAGCGGCCCCATATCTCTCTCCCCACTTAGAGGCGGAGGCCCGGGCGAGCGCACAAAGTTCAACAACTGTGAAGAGGGAACTATTAAAGAGGACACACAAAGCAGTGACCTTGACTGACAAGTGCTCTTCATCGCGGCCATAAACAGCAGTGGGGCCTGATAAGTGTTCATCGGTGCACGGAGTAATGACCTATCCGTCAGCACTGGTCGGCCCGTGTGAGCTAGTATAAATGGAACATACATAATGTACAGCAATAATACCAGCACGCGCACAGCTTAATGTTTTATCATTATTCTTGGAGACCTGGCTTTTTTCAGCCGTGCTCTAACCATGTGTGGCGCACCCCGGCAAGGCGGGTAAATGCCTCCCGGACATGATAATTTCATTCTAATCTTTGTTCCATATTATAATTTTCATAGTGAGAAATACACCAGGAGCGACGGTGTGTTTCTATCAAGGGCTAAACAGAACACAGACCATAACTGTGGGTTTTATGTGACTGTATAACTGCCCATTCACAGCTCGGCGCTCAATTTATGATAAGAAGAGAGAAAGCTGTAAATTCAGGTGTGATGGCCCATCTCAAACATCACCATTAAAAGCTGAAGCAGGCTCTCCAGCACAAAACAAGACAGTGACTGAAGACCACTCCAACATGTTTCTCAACAACAAGGAAATTTGTTAAAAGGACACATAAACAGCGCTTCTAGCCTAGAACAGTCATTCTCAAAGTCCGGAGCATTGTGGTCCCACAATGCTCATTCCTAAGGTCCCACAGGGCCCCCCAAATAACTATAACTCACTGTATTCAAAACAATTTGTCATGTTTTACAGTAAAAACACATTTAGCAAATAGAACTTTCCTTTCAAACTCAATTCTTTTCAGTGTACTACTTGTTTTATAGACAAGCTTTGGGGGCCCCCTGTGCCTCTAAGGCCCCTCAGTGGGCCCCAGACCCCACTTTGGTAACTACTGGTCTAGAGGATAAAGCAGCTGCCTTGTACACTGTACACTGTGGGTGCGAGTCCTAGCTCTGACTAGGGCTGGGTACAGTTAAACAGTATGGTATAAAAACAATCAAGACAAAAATCATCGTAAACATTAGGGCTGGAACGATACACTTTTGATGTGATACAATACGCATCACGATATGATAACTATTGTGATACAATAAATATTTGGAAAATTTAAAGTTATGTGTCAATAAGTTATAAACCAAACGCCATCTGGCATTTATTCAAGTGTTGAGATTGAAAAGTGCATTATCACAACAAACTGTCTGGTTATTGGAATTGTTCCTGAAAAATCTATTAAAAGAGTTTTATTTATTTATTTATTAGAAGGATAACCCCTTGAGATGTAGCATCTCGTTTGCGAGGGGGTCCAAAGAAACAAAACACAACATAGCATACAAAAAAATAAAAACAATAAATGCAAGTTAATGAACTAGTAACAAACAAAAAGAAAACAGATACAGTCATGACATTCAGACAGACAACAAGCATACAAGGCAAGCACCTCCAACATAAAGAACTCTCCATACACAATTCAAAGAGAAATACACAGAAAAAAAGGAAATTCCCATGTGCTCTTCAAAACTAAACCATGCCATACAAAAAGAAAAAATAGTAATAAAATACAAAAACTATCAACCATCAAAATTGAATTATTGAACATAACAGTATCAACACGACAAAAGAGTAGAAATACAAATTCAATCAATAACAATCAATAACAGGAGCAAATGCTTTGAAACTGAGTACGGAGAGCAGACTTGTGAAGTGGCTAAAGATACAACAGATCTGAGTGTGATAGGAAGACTAGTCCAGCCTTATATTTGAATGCTCTACGGCTAGTTTCTTTTTTGATTTTAGGGACTTTAAAGAACAGATGCTCAATGTGTCGTAGATTATAAGTAGATAAAAGAGGATTTAAATACTCTTTTAAATAAGATGGGTAATTAAAATTATAGCACTTGAATACAAACTGCAGTCAGTTCAGGTGTCTTCTTACAGTAAGTGGTTCAATACTAACAAACACTTTACAGTCCATAAACAGCGACCTAAGCTATTGCAAATAGTTTGTAGAGCAGCCGGCACTGTGCAGCTGTGAAACAAAGTATTGAAAGCATCAATACACAAAGCAAAGGTGTATACGACTGTATATTGCAAAATGATAAATTGTCCCAGCCCTAAAACATACACAAAAATAATGTTTTTCTTTAGATACCAAGTTTTGTTGCCTGGTGGGTCATGAGACAGCACTAAACAAAGTTACTTGGTTGTTTCAACGACAAAATCACACAGAAAAAGCTTTTCCTTTTTATAGAAAAATGTTTATTTGTTCCATCTTTTGTATATTCAAAATTTATATTGTTAAATAATTGTTTTAATATTTCATACGTGCAAATGTGCCTTGAGTACCTATTCTGCTTATTTTCTACTATATTTTCTATGCTCTAATTTTTATTTTGTTTCTAAGATTATTATTTGAGCATTTTCCCTTTTGGATCAATAAAGTAAAAAAAAAAAAAAACACCATATTTCTAAGGGTTTTGGATGACAAATAATTTAGTAGTATTGAAAAAAGCAAAACAAAAAATTGTTCAGGTACCGCTATTGTAAGTATCGTTAAAACAAATGTCGAACTGAACGTCTCCACCTCCTCTTTTCACCTTGAACTGTCAAATAAAGACTTTGGACAAAAATCCTCGGCAGGTGCAATGGCAGAATATATCTAAGCACGTTAATGTTGGGGAATGTCCTAATGCTGTCATGAATAGATTTCAGGATTTATTGTTATAGGACTTTTTTCTTGTAGCCAAAGTCTATGGAGTATCATTAGTCATAACAATACTTAAAGTAGCTCAAGAGTCTAAAATGCAATTCTTGTGAACTTGTGTAATTTCCATTTTAAAAAGTAAATATGTAAACTTAAGCATAAAAAATGGGTTCACCAATAATTTTAACTACGACTGTAATATAAGTCTTTATATTGTGTGAGCTGTTGGTTTCTAAATTACTGATGACAAAATTTCAACCTTTTGTCACAGAATAAAATAAAAGTCGATAAAATAAAATAATAAACATATAAAATAAAAGATGGATTACAGAACTGTACGGCCCAAAATACTTCCTGGGGAGTGCTAATCCACTCGGAAAGCTATAGTGTTAATCAAGATGCACTGCTAATTAACAAGCATTTAAAGGCCTCCCACACACTTTGCATCAAAGTCACAGCCAGTGTCTTTATCCAAAACACATTGCAGCGGAGACGGGATAGCGCCACTACAGCTACAGAAATAGTGCATTTGCGTGTGATTAAAAATAGTTTGGTTGGTAACCGATGCACAAAGCATTGGACTCGCTAACTAGAGCACCACCAGTCCAGTTACAAAGCCTGCCTCCTGTGAAAGATGCCTATGAAGCTCGGAGTGGATATCTCCCCAGCGGAGGTCAGATCCAACATGGCAGCTCAGTGTCTGTGGAGATTGACAGCCTGGAGATACAGTGCTGCCAGCGCCCACAACACGCACTGACAGTAAACACCTCCCAGGAAAAAGGCTGGTTACCAAGCCTTATAGAGGTACAATCACAGAGGGCAGAGTCCGACTGACACACTGTCATATCTGAAATAACATCTAAGCCTTCACGCAGTACACTCAGCATTTGCTCAACTGTGATTTATTCTAATAATTTCGCTGACAAACAAAATCAATAATAAATTTACAACAGACATTTTAACCAAATGCTCCAATAATAGTACATTATCAGCATTCTTGCACTGAATAAGTTAATATCACAAAGATTTCATAAAAGGAAATAAGCCATGTCTTCAGCTCATCTTTACCTCAGTCTAGCTACAAAGTGTTACATATAGCTGTTCACCACTAATTACATGAAATATGTTCTCTTACAGGCTTGTGCTGTCTGCCTTTCATAAACAAAGACTGACAGATCATGCCCTGAACCAGTGACCCTGCTGTGAGCATATGCACTAATGCAAGGTCACAATAGAGACTGGCCACATGAGGGGAAAACAGACATCCAATTTGCCTTGTGTGCCTAACGCTGCCACAAACTACTGATGTTCTCATAATACCCAATAATGAATTATGAGTGTGTTAACCAGGGCCTTTTCATTAGAAGTCCTAATACATGGTGCTTATCTGAAACATAGGATCCATTCATGTCCGTGAGAGGGGAGCGCGACAAAGGGCTGGCGGTGCCAAAAATCTGTTGGATGCTCAATGTCAAGGAGGCTCCTTTGGCTCCAACAGAGCTCAGCTGTGGCAAAACCATAACAGCTCTGATTTTCACAGTGGCAGGTGGCCATCTATAAATCACAGATTTACATACAATCTTGGCTCAAAAGTAATAAGGCATAGCAGTATTTCAAATGTCCAGTGATACATTTTTAAATGAAAGTGCAGTTCGATATGCTGCCTCCTCTTGCTACATTGGTTATATTAGGTTAGTATAAGGCTGAGCAGTGGGGGTGTCGTGTAACGGCAGGCAGACAGACAGCCTCACAGACCTATAGCCTGACGCTGTTCCCCCTCTTCCCCTGCTTGCCCTTTGTCATGCTCCCTCCTCACCTCAGAGCTGTCACTGGCTTGTCAGAACCAATCAGAGGATGCCATGCTGTCTGGCAGCCATGTACGAGTTTGGACAGGATGACATCAAATTTCTGGTGCTACGTGTCAAGGACCATATGAAAACAGATGTCCTCATTACTGGGTTGCTTGTGCTTTAAAACTAAAACACAGAATCCATTTGGCACATCAGATAATCATGACAGATCACAACTTTATTCTCTGAGCATTCGAATTTTAGACTAATCAAAAGGAAAAAATCTTGCCTCAATACAAATGTTTTTAAACTTGTAAATGGCATTATTGTACACTTGACACATGCATCATAGCAGTGTGTGGTGTAGTTTGAGCCCCAATGAGATCCAGCATGACAAAAGTAACTTTATTGAATGGGACAGATCGCTGCTTGTCTGACTGACTTAATCTGTTTGATTGAGCAACACGACGCCTTTGGCTTCACAAGTCCTTCAAAGGCCGGAGACTGTGCAAGTGTGAAAACAGAGGGAGGGAAAAAGGAAAGCAAAATCCTCCATGCTTCCATCTATAATCACACATCAGTGCAGCTTTCTAAAGGTTTATTTATTAGCTTTAAATGTCTTATTCATGATGATACCACCAAAGCCCTTTCAGGTCATCAGCCACTGACAAAAGCCCAGGCTCAGAAAATCTGTCAACTGTCAGAGTCATTGATTGGGAGCAGAAGTCTGGGCGGACAATGAGGCTTCATTGAAGTCAACCGTTGAAGAGTAATAAAAGGCTGAGTTGGAGGAGTTTGTCACTGACAATGGCACTGCTGCAGCTCTCCACCAGACTCCAAAGCATGGCACGTTAGAGCGCCATACATTCATTTACTCATGCGTCACCATCTTATTATGGAGATCAGACCTTCCTCTCCACCCCCTTTTTCAGCGGCCTGTCACAGCACAAAGCCAACCACAGCTATCATTGTGCTTGATCTGAATTTTATTTAGAGCTCCATATGCTTCCCAAAGCGTGCTGCTGATGCTTAGCTGTTCTTGGCCCGTTAACCATTAAAAGAGGGGACCATTCTGTCACCCATTGTGAGGGTCCTGCTTCAAGACAAAAGTGTGAGATCATGTGCTTGGCAGTCCACTAGTGCCACGCGAATGAAATGAGGCTGCACCTGATCCAGCTCAATTAGGATTTTCAAACAGAGAAGGATCATTTATATAGTACAACATTTATTTAGTATATAATCATAATCAAAACTATGGCTAAGGATTTGTAGACCTACATGACATCTGCCTGGAAAATACCAATCTATGTAGAAACCAGAATACTTCAAACGCCCTTCTCTTTACAAGCTTAAACCTCCATGCTCAGGATTACCCCTCACACGAGCCCTGGAAGTAGCCGGAGCGGTGTCAGTCAGGTCCCCCTTAGTGACGATTTGTCCACATCAGAGCCTCGTCAACGTAACGAGATGTGACTGTGACACAGGGAGGGAAGGGGCTAGAGCTGGGTGCCTGCCTGCCCCGCGGCTACACAAAAACGCCATGCTCAGACTGTCGTGTGAGAGAACACAACTGCTTTCTGCTAAGCTGTGCTTTACCACCATAAGCTCTACCAGCGACAACACTGGCCTCCAATCCTGCCCTTTTACAATGTCAAAAGTTAATTTACATATAGCCATTAGAAGAACGTTATAGTCTTAAAAAAAACAAATATTATAATCAGTCACTGAGCTAGATTGTGCTAAATACTGACATTATATGATCTTAATTCAAGTACATACACTACTCCCTCACCCCATTGACCCTGTGTCCTAAAATCAGCCTCTTCCGGTCAAGTGCATTGGTGAGGGAAAGATATGCAATTAGGTCACGCTGGCCAGTATCACCCAAACAAAACAGTCAGCGGAAATAATAAAGAATGATTGGACAAAATCCTATGTAAATTAAAAGACACAGTAGATCTCCAACAGCAAGGGAAGTTAACACTAATACAAGTTGGTGAACTAGACGCATTTTTCTTCATACTGTCTTCAAGCATGTTGTCATTTTTAGAGTTTCTTCTAAGCAGCACACCTCAGCCCGCCTGGCTGCTCTCACCTCTCTCTTGGCCCTCTGGCCCTCATCCTTGGCTCTGGCTCCTGACAAGCTCACCCACTGAGCTACAGATTGGCGAGCACACAATGCCCCAGATCCTCATTCACCTACACAAAGCACTCTCTGGCCACACACCTTCCTTTCTCTCTTCGCCACATACTGCCTACTGCACATTCTTACTCCGGTTTCATTCATTTTACTCTGTCACCTAATTTCCTCTGCTCACCCCAAGTCTATTGCTTTTTGCTGTGGCCCTTTCTTTGCAGGAACTTGTGGTTGACTGGTGGGCCAACAGAACCTATCTGTGTCGTACTCCGGCGCAGGACGGCATGAGCGGGACGAGCCAGGTCCGACAAAGCCACTACCGAGCAAAACAAAGGTTGTGTGCTCCATCATTCAAACCGGGGCCACACCGACAGCTGCCTCCGCCACGCTCACACTGACAAACGGCCAGAAAAACAGATGGTTTGTGCATTCATGACCAGTTTAGTGGAAGCCCAGGAGTCACCCCCATTCAGGAGGAGGGTTTTTGTCAGCTATTCCATAATAAAGCTTTTCAGGCTGGTCGAAAATTAGAAATGCATTTTAAAATTGTCCCTTAATTATTGAGGTCATCTCGGCCCCATGGAGAAGAGCGCAGCGCGATGAGACTGGCTTCGTGACACATGACTGATCCGAAAAGATGGGCCGCCTCATTTCACTTTTTGCATTCTGCCAACACATTAACATACATTTGTCAGTTTCCTCTGAAAAGCAGATGCACTAAATTTTGGAAGCCAGTCCTCCTCTAAAGAAAAGGTTCCTCTTTTCAACATGTTTCAAGATTCTTTAGGCCACATCGCTCATGGATAAATTCAAGACATTATAACATTGAGAGAAGTCAACATAAACCTAGACAAACAATAACTAAGCACAAAAATACAAGATGAAATAAACCAGCAGCCATAAAGAGGGAAGAAGTTGCAGGTATTTGAAGTAAGTCAAGTGCAGTAATGTTTTCTGTCACATCATTAAAAAGAGCTTAGCGGTGGCTTTGAGGCAGTGATGCGTAAACCATACTGGGCTTCTGAGCATCATCATCAAGCTTTTGGCAACACACCCCAAAAAGTCATCTCCAATTTTAGGAGAAAGCATTCACCATGTTGCACTATATCATACCCACCAGTGTTCACATAGATTAGCTAGAGTGCCAGCCAAAATGACACTGACTAAACTTAGTTTGTTTGTTCCCTCATATTAAATGAGTTGCACATCTCTCAGTGCCCAGAGACTCGGCCTAACAATGCAAAGAACGGCTGAGCAGATATGAATTAAAGATAGCGCCAAGCCATGGCACGTCTGTCTCTGCTTTAAACCATCTGGACGTTCAATATTACATCTTTGTCTACACTTTTCACACTGGTCATGATCAGAGTTCTGTGACTGCTCTTCATGATTCATCACACCCAGATGTGGAGACTGACGAAACGCATTTGTCGAGGTCTCGCGCTCACATCATGCGATGGCCTGAGAAGTGGCTTCAGTGGAAGTCACTTGCGAGACACAAAGCTGTCACATAGTCACATAGTCCAATACTACAGAAAATAACTAGATAAAGAAAAGTGTGAATATAAAATAATGCATATAATTGCTATTTCAAACACATCACAAATATTATTGTATTAATTTATTGGCTTGTATTAACTAGGAATGTCTCTTTAACAGGGGAGTACTGGCCTCAGAGGGGATCCTATTGCATTATTTACCCTTAGCTTAATTCAAATATTTTGATCCATTTCTTTCCATATCTGAAAGCAAATGTCAATAAAAATACTATACAATAATTAAATATATATGAAATGCATAGGATACACATTTCGTTAAATTTCTTTAATCAATTAATATGTTGTCAGACTATGACCAATGAACTGTTAATCTGCTCTACATAATTGTGCACCACATTTTATAGAAACAGTCAGGTTTTCCAGTAATAGTCATGAACCATAATTTAAAAATGAATAATAATACATTTAATTAAATGGTATTTCATTGTGTTTCATGTTTATTGCTACTAGTGTATAATTTGAGATATGGTTTGGTATATTTACAGTTAGTACAGTATAAAATAGTTCAAATGTTGTCATTGTGACAGGTCGAATCAGTCACTATGTTGTTTGCATGTTGTTCCTGATAGTAGGCCCCCTACCGTGAGAGAGTTTAATCCCCAGCCTCCTATATGTAATATGATATAACGCGGAGTGATCCAATTAATAATGTAGTCTCAGCATCATTGCACTGGTGACTAGTGAAGCCAAATTAACATAGCCATTGTCATCATTAGCATAATTTCTGTGTTAGTTTGTCTGTATTAGTTACTGTAATGTATAACACAACAGAGACACCCAACAGCATGTTACACACACCAGTTAATATCAGTGTGCGTGTCCTTACTGACCCACACTCATACTGAAACATGAACATGAAGATGTGGACCTTTTAATAGTACACAGAACTGTGTCCTTTGACAAGTTGTTTCCACTTGAACACTGCCCCCCTCTGACCACACTCAGAACTGCGGGGAGACGAGAAAGTGTCCAACTTTAAATCAGACAAAACAAAGTGTCATTATGTCTCCTATATTATATTATACAGACCACTCCTGTTGTATCCACTGCCACAGGACACTGGGCTGCACCTGTTTAGCAGCAGAAAAAGAACCATCTTCCCCCGAATGCAATGTGGGAGGTATTCAAAGATAGACACTGACAGAAATCTGGTGTTTTTGCCAAAAGCGCCGGCATTTCTGATGCACACGCTAAAGGCTGCAATTTGATGAAATAAATGTGGCAAATGTGTGAATTTTGGCAAAATATAGAAATGGAACCGAATAAATAACATGAATAAATAAGTGGGAAAATTCATAACTTCCACCGCAACCAAAAATATCTTTATCAATAAAAATAATCTTGCTCATGCCAAGATAAGCCTGATTTTTACATTTTATCCCATTGGCTGGTAACTACAAGAGGCCGAAGCGAACAAACTTAAGTAAAAAGTACAAAAGTAATTAAACTGCCAGGGCCATAATCTACATTATTGAATGTCAACCATGTATAATAAATGATTTACAGTAAAGATCCCGTCAAGGTGATTTCTCCTTCCCCTCCGAATACACACACACAACATGGCTGTGTGTCAGTCCCTCCCAAATTAATACCCACAAGTGAAACCGTGACCTGCAGCAGGCAGCCCCGACCTGCTGTCCCACGGCTCCTCAGTGGATCCACCCCCAAGCGCCTGGCTCCAAGTGTCCCCCACTCCCCTCTCCCACCCCCAGGACCGAGCAAGGACAACAGCACAAGATGAATATTATAATGATGGCCACGACTCTTCAAGTACATACTAGTTCCAACCAGACTCTACATTTAGAGCCGCTCAGATACAAAACTGATAACAATTTGGGAATTTTATACAATTTAAAGTCTTTATTCTGTCAGTGGCACAACAGAAAAGTAAAGCATTCCAAGGCCAGACTGACAGTAAAGGACCTTGTCTGAACAGTCGCTGAATGGCTACTGCTTGGTTAGCTGTAAGCTCCATTTTGGGACCTTTGGCTCCCATATTTAATTAAAAAGCCATTATCACCTCTCAGCATAGTGAGAAGCACTTCAGCCCATACCATTCCTATTGCACTCTTAATTGGTCTTAAACGGCTAATTGTGTTTTGTGTTATAAGTCTCAGGGTAGCTCAAAATATAATGTTTCAAAAGGAAGTATTTGACGCAGGTTTAGTTAGAGATTGGTTCCAAGTCTGTCAAATATGTGTCAAATCTTAACTGTAAGTGTAATTGTCAAAAATAGCATGTATGTACAATTCGTGCCAAAACCCTTGTGGCAAACTCTTGCTGAGGCGGTAGGAACATTAATATTCAAAAGGTGACGCTGCCAAAGCACCTTGAGCAGATGCACACTGGCACACACTGATGTGAGAATACTCCACTGTGGATAAAAAGTACAATAACAGGTGAAAAGTACATAAAAAAACAAGCTGAAGAGTTGGATTAAAGAAGCACAATTGAAAGTTAAGAAAAACAAGATAGAGTGGAGAGAGTATGAGGTCCCCTTCACAACCCAGTGCTGCTCTCCTTGGTTGTTACCTCAGCGAGTGTGGCCAGGTCCCAGCTCCCCTGGCACAAACTAAGTGGCTTGCTGGCATATGGTGTAACCTCCATTTGAGCGCTAAAAGCTGGATATTGTTTTTGTGGAGCAGATGTTGGCGGGCATGGAGAGAGGCACAGCTGACTGGGCCGCACAGCTGGGAACGATACGTGTGACCCACATACAGGGGGAGCAGTAGTCAACCGAAAGCCACCGGTCTAATGGAAAACACACAGACAACACACTCAGGTTTGCTACTATATCATATAAAGTTACAAGTTACAAGTTTAAACAAAAGGTTACATGGTTTGTATTCATGGTTTTGGGAAAATATAATTAAAGAGAGCTAATAATTACAATAGAACAGACAAAATAGCTGTGGGTTTAATTGAATTTTTTTTTTTTTGCTCTACACAATCTCAGCTAAAACAGAACTATCTTACTGCAAACTAGAACTAACAGAATGTTCTTGCTAAGCTTTGAGCTAATGAAAACGGAACGAGGACACTTAAGGTCTTGACCAATTTCCCAAACCCAGAAGTGTCCCAATGCCAGCAGTGGACAAATGAAGATTATGCTGAGATTATCATAAGGATGCCAAAGCCATTATCCAGTCTACTTTGACAAATGCTGTGCCTTTCTCCGAGCAGATGGGACCAAGAGTTTGGGTGGGGAAACAGGCAGAGTATCCTTCACCCAGTTGGCCAGAAAAGACTACGATAAACGGCATGCGGAGACACCCTCAAGACTCCACAATAATGCGTGTAATTTCACGCTACGCTTCTCTTCAAAGTGCCCGTTGTTACAGTTCATTCATGACACTACCTGTACCGGTGGTGTATTATTTTAGTTATAAATAATGTCAAAAGTGTTTACGTCCGCATATAAAACAGGAACAGGCCATCATCTGTCCTGACGCTTATCTGTCAATTAGGAGCAGCCAGAGCCCTCAAACTGGGCAGGGCATTTTGGCTTCGGCTACTTAATTATGAGTGTTAAATGCCGTATGTTGTGGGCTGGGGCAAAACAAACTGACCAGAGGCTGCAATAAAGCCTGTTTTCCCTGGTGAAAAGGGATTAGGATGGCCTGTCACTCAGTGGGGTCATGCAGAGCAGGGCACTACTTAAAAAGTCATTTAGAGAATTAAGATTCCTTTAGTTCGCTTGGCCATAATAAGGGAACACAAGTCACAAAATGAAACACAAAATAATCTATGGAAAAAATATAACCCACGTTAACAGCGATCTTCAACAATGGTTTGAGAACAAGTCATAAACAACAGGATTTGATCAAAATACGTGAAAAACGTTTGCATTACGAAACACACATTTGGTCAATTGATATATAAATTCTAAAGGCTCTGTACTTGTTACGTATATTCCAAACGCAACGATTTTGGACTTATGAGGAGCAGCTTTTGTAAGACATCCTCTTGCCAGACATTGTCCTGTGCTTAGGGATTCTAATTTACAGTGGATTACAAAAGTCAGACTTAAAGTGATTTATTATGTAGCAGACTGACAGAGGAACTGTTGTATGATTCCCCTACAATAAAACATTTAATTAAAAAAATAAATTTAGAAATAATAATTTTAACAAAAGCTATATTACCACAGCTGCACTGATCCACTTCAACCATAGTTTTGCTGTTTTTGAACGCTGAAAATGTTTGTGGTAAATTCCATTCATCGCTATGATATAAAAGTGCGGCATCTATATTGAGTGTTTGTGCAGATTTTTCAAGAATTATAAAAATACATATTTATTCTTTTGGAATATTTTAATAATATTTTTATTGATAGAATAAACATTGGCCTGATTCAGAAAGTCCAGATTTCGTCCAGGTGCTGCATGGTGTGACTGTTTCTTGTATTAAATCATGAAGCAGCAGAATTTGTCCGTTTGGCTTTGGTTTCTGCTGCTGCACACACGGTTTGGACCACAGTCTGGATGGTGCAGCTTTGACAGAAGTTATGAATACAGATCAGATTTCAGAAGTGACAGGTCTCACTGATGGCCGCTCTGGGCCTTAGGGACAGAGCAGATGATTTGACAGAGAGACATGGAGACCTGTTACTCCTGAACATGTCTGCACCAGACTGGTATCCAGCAGCCGATTTAAATGCATGAGAAAAATATCATCAAAGGGTTATTTTCAACCCAACTTATTAAATGTATGTATTTGTTCAGGCGCCCCAAATCTTATCATAGCATTAAAACTATTCAATTTAGCTATTTAAAAAAATTAATTACATCAAATGCCCTATGTACTTTCAAAATAAATGCAATGAACAATTGCACGCTCTCCACAACAGCACCATTTAACACAAAATATTTTCCATGTAATGTCCAGATGACAAACACAGGAGTGGCTGTGGACATGTTATACCTACACAAGCTATACACATAAAGCTCTTCTTCTTGATTAAAATTTGATTAATTGCACTGAAAACCTTTCTGTTTGCTGCAGCAGTCTTTCTCTTATACACCTTATCTTTTCAGTCATGATGGTTAGCGTATTACTAGGCCCTGTGAAAACCTTAAAGTTGTTCCATTACTTTGAAAGGCTATGCACAGCTTTTGTTCACAATTTGAAGCTGCTTAAGACGTATTTCCACAGACATGAAGAGAAAGAGTCCCATATTGCTCCTAAGTGTAACAAAGCTGAAAGTTTCTCTCCAGACTCCGTATGTGCTGATCCATTGTGGCAGTGTATTCTGGTGAGACTGACGTACTTAAGCTTCTGTATGAGTCAGAGCGAGCTGTCCATCTCTGGAGCAGGCCTCAGCGCTCGCGCCCGCTATTGGCCTGACTTTGATGGACACATGCCCCCTCTGAGCGTGGCAGGACGGTCTTTTCAAGAAACTCAACAAAACAGCAACTGCAATCGGACACACCCAGACATCTCAGAGAACCAGCTTCTAAATAATACACATAACAAAATGAGAAGAACATGGATTGACCTTTTAGTCTTTAGGGCTTGAGATGATGATGTCTGACAACTCATTCTAGGGAAGAAGGTCCTATTAATGAACGTATAAAGAAGGTGTACATGAAGAGGAGGAAGCGTACAAAAGGAGACTTTCATAGACTTAACAAATAGTTGTTTTGTATCAAATACTGTACATGTTATACCCTTGGCATATTAGCGTCTACATTTACTAGCCCTGACATGTAATTTAAGTGTAAATTTGGACAAGATGCATGATGGCTGTAATATACACGTATTTGTATGTGGGCCACCACATAAAAAAAGAAACATTTATGGCCCGGTGACTAATGCAACCCTCTGACCAATTTTTGTTGGAAATCCAACTGATTGACCCAAACTATTTATATGCCATCACTATCTCAATAGCAAACAGTTTGGTATGAGACCCATGTGATTGATTTACCACATAACTGAGAAATAGAACATACAGAGCTGTCAAATATATAATTTGACTAATGATGAATCAAATGACACCACCATCAGTGAGTGGTCTCCAACTCTGATACTCTTTGGAAAATGACCCTCAAAAAAACTTGGACATTCATGTAAAACTTTAATCCGCCAAGACAGTGCGATGGTACACTTCACTACATGAAGATCTGGTCTTTGGGCACCAGACAAAAGGAGTCCTGGACTACGTCTCTGTCAGTCTGCTCATCCCATTATATGCACTCTGCTGCTTCCAGTCATCAGTGATGACGAGCCTTCACCTGAGCTGACAGGTGACTGTCCTGAGGCCGCGCAGCACCAACAGGGGAGCCCTAACCTGCCAACGATCTGTCAGCCCCCAAAAGCAGCTCCGTCATGTCATCTCCCCCACGCCAATCACTGTGACACATCAACTTTGTGTCAGGCAACAGTGCTGGAGATTACAATCTAATGCAACACTGCCCTAAGCCAAAGAGAGACACCAAGCAATTACTCCAGACAGAGACGATAGTGGAAAAGCTGGCAGGTCACATGCAAATAATTATTAAAACCATTATTCTGGTGCAAGTATAGCTTTAAGTATAATAGCTTTTTGTATCATTAAGAATTTGTCCCAACTCAAGAGGGAATTTATACAAAATGTAAATAGGCTTCTATTAAACTTTCATGTAAAAACTATGTATTGATCACTCCCTCCAGTGATGTTAAGTTAATATGGGGATGGTTGGCTGCTCTTTCCTCTTACAGCATGTCCTACAGATGCACAACACACACATTTAATTTGCAGTACATTTTGCAATATAATCATTGTTAATGTACTGATTATTATAAGTATGTTTTCATTGTGCAAAATGTCCCCTGACAACACAGCCCCTCACCTTGATGGGAGTGAGATTTATTGGTGCAAAGGTAAAGGTTGTGCCGACCTGGCCCTGTGATCATAGATTTCTGAACGTTAGGAGGGGGCGCAGTATGTGCCATATGGTTAATGATCACAACAATAAATCAATTTCAAGCACCCCATCATAATTTATCACAAGATCTGCACACATTTCCCCTCACTTTCTCTGAGAAATGTTGAAGACTGAAAACAAATAGGCACAGGACAGAGTTTTACAAGGCAGTAGAGATTTTACAGGAGACTAATCATGAAGCACTGATTGATTGAAGCCCTGTAATTATTAGTGGACGTCTGCCCCATCCCCCAGTATGTAAATGAATAACCTTTAGCAGGACTGCGAGTGGCAGCAGTGGCAGATGGGCAGTAACTGTAATGGGCACAAAGTTGGCTTGAATAAATATCCCATGGTCCGTAGCTTACCTACAGCATCCAAGTAGACACTCCAAACAGAGGGCGCCTGAAACTTTTGCTTCTTGACAATGTAGATAGTAAATAAAACAAAAGTGCTTTAGTCTGGCTATATTTCTAAGTATAATCTTGAAGCGCTGCTGCATGTGTCCTAAAGAGTATCTATTTCCCCCACTGTTCCGAATTAACCCGACAGACACTTTATTCATTACAGCAAAAGTGAGTGATTAGTATTATCGTTTAAATTGCAATTTGGCAGTTAATTAACGTGACCTTGGCTTCTATTGCTGTGAGAGTAAATGGGCGACCAGAGTGCAGTTTGGTGTATGGGCCGTCTGTGAGGCCTGCTACAGGATTAAGTCGCCCGGTGACAAAACCAAATGAAACAGCTGTCACCACCTACCTGCATCTCAGAGCTTACCAAAATCAACTTATGTCCAGTGGGCAGGGCCGGCTCCTGGCGTAACCACTCGGGTATGCGCTTGTTTAGGGCCACAGCCTCTAGGGGCACCACATGATCAGAAAGGTCTGAATCACACCCAATTCAGTCTGGAGTATGGGTGGGCGATGTGGCAAAAAAAGGCCTATAGATCACAATTTTATCAAAATTATTTACTTCTAGTAACTCTACTTTAAAACGTAGGTATTAAACTCTGAGAAAACTTTTGCATCGTGCTTGCACTAGCTCCAACTTTCTTTCTAGTGGAGATAAAGAGTAAAGAAGTTGAAAGAAAAGGGAGTGTGGGACTGAAAAAGAAAGGCATTAGTGAGCCATGTGTAAAAAGTGGATTTTAATAATTATTCCCAGTTCCGTTTGAAATCAAGGCATACTTTCGAGACAAGCTATACCTCTAACCACAAAGAGGTTCCAAGCAGAAGGATAAAAATCTTGTATTGAAATTAAGTCCAGCGCGCCACTAGCATAAGAAGAAAATGTTTTATTTTGTTTTAGAAGTTAATTATTTTGTCTTAGCTGTCTGTCCCATCATCAGCCTCAGTGCAAAAGGAAGAACCAAAGCCAGACGTGAAGTCGTCCTGTCTTGTACAACACTCACCGGAGCGGGCACAGGAGGAGGCTGTCTTGTTTGCCTTTGTTTGTTTGAGCCTGAGAGAAAGAGAGAAGAGAAAACAGGACGGTCAGAGCGAGCGGCAGCTGTATCCACAGATGCTCATGTAAAAACATCCTTATTCACATGTTCCCCTCCACTTGTTTGTTTCCTGCTAATTTAGCCCTTCAGTGCAGAAAAAAACACTGCTTTGTTTTCATACTAACAAGCCAATTAGCAATCATTACAGCCAGGGTTGCCCACAGGCTGATACTGGTAATGATTTAACCAACTGATTTCTACTTGTTTTTTTTGTATAAGATGCGTGTGTATGTTCCAGTGTAATTTTAAATCAAAAGAAGGCGTGTTGATTTGGAGCCAGATGTTGCTAGTTTCACCTCTGTCTCTGTAAATGCAGGACGAGTTCAGTGGTGGCTCAGCGCAGATGAGAGCAGACAGGAGACATTGACACTTTAAAGACCTGTAAATAGTGTTCCCTGAGGACACTTTGTCAAGATATGATCACTAAAAACTACAAGAACACTACAAGGGTGTGAGAGGAAAAGGGTTATGCAAAATGTCCTCTGCAAGACCACAATGAAAGGAAACTATTCCGAAAAATAATGTATTAATGTACTGTAAACTGCATTCTTACAGTACATAACATTTCCAGGTAAATCATAATTATCATCATTATGGAAAAAAAAAAAAAGACAAGGAGAACATCAGCATTTGTGTCCACGCGGGCAGCTGCCAGCCCTGTGTCCTCATATGCTGGTTTGTGTGCTGAGCCAACATGGCCCTCTCTGCAGTCACAGTCTCTGGGGTCTGGCCCTCTGTTCAGGGTCTCTGGAGGGCGACCCCTCCCTGGTTACCTGCTCAGTTCACATGAGCAGCACTAAAGGCCATATGTAGAGCTGCAGGAAAGCAGATGCTGTTTTTTCATTTGTGAAATTATTTTTCTGGAGAAGAGTCAGTGTTTTGAAGGCCAGCCACATCTCAGGGTAGAGTATAGAAGGAGAGGCCAGTAAAAAGGCAGTTGTACAGCAAACAAAGCCACTTGATTTGATCTGGAAGCTTTGCATGCAATCTTCTTTGGTTAGGCAAATCAAAGGTTGACACGTGAGCACTGCTCTGAAGTCTTCACTTGATGCTCAAAGACAACATGCACTGCGGACACATGTCAAAGAGAAAGACTGTCGAGATGACATTGCTTTATCTGAGATGTCCCGGCACATCGCTCCGTCAGAAGCTCAAACGGTGACAACACTGTCACCTGTCACTCACTCACATCAGGACAGGACAATGGGACAGCAGCATATCAGCTCCACATGTTACTGCAACGGTGTGCACTGCTGTGCTGTGCAAACTGAAGAAAGTTACATTTACACCTAAAGAGAGAAAGTAGTAAGTGTCTATCAAGAACTATAATTACTTAACAGGTGCATTACATTAAAGACTCATTTAGTGGTCATTCAAGTCAGACTGCAAAATCCCAAACTGGAGTGCATCAGAATCATACAATAAAGACACCACTGACCAAAACAAACCTCACAGCAACATTGAGACTCCTTAGATTACCTAAAATAGTAGAACATTGTATTTGTCGCATGGTTAAGGAATGAATTCTAATACAACCATAGGAGAGCAGAGCGATATTCAATACAATTATGTGTCAAGGCGCTGAACAGCCAAAGCCACAAACTGCCTCCTGGCGACATATTTCATTAACAAACCTGATGTATACATCACATGCAGACACAGTTCAAATGGAGGACATAAATTTGAGCCGTGGGGTCCAGTGGTCACATTATAACTAATCAAGTGCTGCTTATACCCTTCTGGAAAAGTCCTCTGTTGAGATGGGTGGGAGAGAAATCGGATAATATGATGCTTTATTTTTAATCAGCATAAATTACAAGCATCCATCAGGTGAAACACAAATTAAAACCTTCGTCTGACAAAGCAATGGGACCAGTGTGAGCTCACAGATGAATCAGTGAGATTTAATGCAATTTTACAAGACCCCAAAGCCAGACATTTCCACTAAAGATCAACCCAATTGGCCTTTGTCACATTTCCTTCATTAGGTCCTGAAGGGAACATTTGGTCCCACTGCTCATCTTGTTATAACACGTACCTCAGAACTATCTGCTATCAATGATCACTTGGTTCTTTGCCATAATTATAGGGACTATTTGGTTGTTGAACCAGATTGAAGATGGATAGTAGGCCTACAGGTTAGGCCAATGCAAGAATAAAGAATAGCGAGAAAGTCGTGTAATATTTTTGTCCAGCTGAAATGCTAATTTCCTGAATACCTGTGCCAGTGCCACAATAAATATTAACTCATAACATTAACTTGTAATTGGATCTGTACTTGCAGACTTGTGTTCAGTTCTCAGCCTTGAGGTACTGTTTATGTGGGCGAGTGCAGTAGCAATGTTGAAATTGACCGTACAGGTGCCTTTTGCCAGGGCTGTGTTTTCCCTTCATTGTCAATAAACATGCTTTGGTAAGTACAAAATAGATCTTATTTTATAACCTAACTTGTGATTTGTTTTTGGCCCGTTTTTTTGCTATTTGAAGTGGGTAGCTTGCTCTAAAATAGGTCAAACTAGCCACTGTATGTAGCATTGAGCTAATTAGCTCACGATGTCAGACCAATATCATACAAAACAATGATCTCAATGAGCATACAAGTGCAATATACAATTAAATAAATATATGTTAATATACTCTTAATATCCGTACCATTTTGTCGCAGTTTTTATCTGAAACATGGACGGGATGAAGACACGGGGATGAGCCTCACTCACCCCAGCCGTAACACGTGGGGGACTAGCTAGTAGTAGGCACCGACGATACGATCTGCACCTTGATCTGCACCAGCGGGTGAAGTTAGTGGTTCTCTACCAGAGTAAAAGGTTGTAAAATGTTGTGGTTTTAGTAGGTAGATAGTAGGACGTTTTAGTAGATAGTAGATAACACATGGGAGCATGGCGTGTGAGTTGGAGCTGTGCTAACTGTAGCTATATTATAACGAAGCAGTGTAGTACATTTAAGGTACTTTTACTTTACTTAAAGGTGCACTTTGTAACTTTTCGTGTGGGAAAATAAAAACTTGATATTAGTGCGTATTTGACCTTTCAGTGACCCAGTGGCTGTATGTGTGCATCATTAGGATTTCTGGTAAGTTTTTGGTACAAACCCCTAACAAATTGATCCTGGAGAGTTAAAGAGGCCAGTGTGATCGACAGCCACGGGGCCACTAAAAGGTCAGTTTGCATTTTTCACTTAAAAGCTTACATAATGCACCTTTTAAATACATTTCATGATGAATACTCTTTACTTTTAGTTCACTGCATTTTATCTGTATTTTACAGTTTTGCTCATAAGTTTACATACTGTGGCAGATTTTTAGATTGTTTTACCTTTATTCAGAGAAAATTAATGATTTTTTCATGAAGTGAATTGATAACACAAAAAAATATTTTTATTAAGAACTGGAGTTTATAAACTTTTGACCAGGGTCATTTTGGTGGTTTCAATTATTATTAAACACCGTTTCACAATAAATAAAATAAAGCAAAAAAAAATCTGCCACAGTATGTAAACGTATGAGCACAACTGTATTTGTAGTTCCTACTCCATTAAAAAAAAAAAAGTGGTTCAAACCCATTTTACAGTGACAAATCTAAAGCTGCAGTAAAGTCATTAGAATTAGAATTTTAAAACACCAGCAACTCATTCAGTCTTTGTTTGACCTGGTTTAGACATGTTTTAAACCTGGAATAGACCTAGTTTAGACCTGGTTAAGACGTCTAGTCTTAACCAGGTATAATCCTACATTAAAAAATATTGCACATTTTACTCTTTTCAATGGTTTAAAAAGGTCTGTGTGAAACACTACAAAGTACATTTGAAAGTGGACATAGTACTTTTGTACTTACTTTGAATTTTAATCTGATATGTTCGTTGTAAGTAAATGTGTTGCTCCTGTATCTGTACTTTTACTTAAGTAAGAAAATTAAGCAGGCTACTTCTTCCACCACTGCCAATTAGGCCCACACTCTAAATCAGAGCGTACTGTTGGCTATATACTGGCCTAAAGAAAAGGCTAGATAAGATACAATTAGCCTAATACGTTTTAATTTTAGGAGAGATTTAAACTTTAAGAGAGAGTCATTGCCCTTCTGTCCTTGCAGTTATATCTCTACACAGCCATGGATTTAAGACTAGAGTCAAAAAGACAAGCCACTATAGATATGAAACTTAATGCCACTTTACTGGTTTAATCCAAGTAGTGATATTAATTAGTGTAATTGATATAATTATGAGTTTGAGTGCACATATTTAACATTGGTAAAAATGTTTAAAAGAAGATGATTAAGAGTAGTTCTGGACATCTATAAAGCAGACCACAATGGAACTAATGTAATGTAATTAATCAAACAAGTGTGGCAATTAACTAAGTGAGTGCTTAAAGGGTGCAGCAGAAGAAAGGACAATTGACTTTCTTACTTAGGTCCTCTCATTTCATTAGAACTGAAGACTGAAGATGGCAGACAGAGTGAACACACACACTATACAAATGCCAGTAAAAGTGTCTTTCTTTGAATTAACACTTGTTCATATTTATCTTTGAATATGAGCTCCAAAAGGGCTTGTTTTGCAGATGATAATAGCATTGTAGCATAGAGTTCAAAGATAATATCTATCCAGTTGGTACTGCTTTGGAAGCACTTCCCTATGCCTAGATTAGTTTTATTGAACAGATGGTGTTTCAATTTTGAACTTTTGCACTGGTGCAAAAAAAGCTTGGAGAGTCAGGCTGTTTTTCTCACATCACTGACAGAAGCTGCGCATCAGATGAAGGGGATGTGTGAAATAGCATTGCCGAGCATTACTGTCTGCAGGCTCAGGACACAAACACCAAGATAGAGACACAGTGCGGAGGCCGGACCATGCTGCTCTATCAGATGTTTAAAAATTAAAAATGAGCTCAGCCCAAAAGTCCTTTATAGTAAAGATACTATATTCCTTTCTATGCTCAACAGATGACCTCTCTCCGATTTATAAATGAAAAATATGTAAATCGGAGAGAGGTCATCTGCTGGGTTGGTCTTGTCAAATCAGAAAAAATCTTCAACCTCTTACTTAATAGCCCCCTACTGGTATCCACCTCTATTGCCCCATATTAGCAGCATTATGCTCTCAATTTTCCCCCAGTTGCATTGCTTGTCCTGGCAGCCAGCTCGCCCACGCCGGCACGAGTCGAGAGGACAACTGGAGAAAGATCACAGTTCAGGCTCAGTCAGACGGAAAATATGGAAATCAGGCGGTGGCGATGGACCGCTGTGTGTCCCCCCTGTTTCAGCAAGCTGCCACAGTTTGACTGACAAACTGACTTTTTGAGGGGCCTGTGCCCATTCCAGTCAGAGTTTATTGAAGGTGATTTTGATCTCCTCCATGAGGCCACAGCAGTGGTGCTGCCATCTGTCACCTTGATTGCATGGCGGTCTCTCCAGGGGGAGCGCCATGGCTCCTGATCGTTTACAGATTGCGCTGCTTTCGCCTCCATAAGGGCCACATGCACAGGGCCAGATGGTGAGCATACACGCTTATTATGAGTCTTTATCTCTGTGCAGGAAGGAGTGGAACCATTAGGCCTCCCTCAGGATCTCCAGTCCTCTCTGCAGCCATGCTGTTCCTCCACAAATACAGTCTTCTTCTTCAGCTGTCACTGGCCTCACACATACACACAGCACTTGTCAAAAAACTAACAGGACCACGTCAGGGCACGTGACGGCAGTGTTAATACCTCCGCACACTTGCTCTAACACCTGTTTTCTAATCCTAAATAATGGGCAAATGTGGCATGTGGCAAACACTAGGTGGAGATATGCAGGTGACATTCATGGTCCTGGTAGCACACTGCTGTGTGAAAGATATGATGGAGTGATCTGTGACATTGCAGTGCACTGACATATGCTGTCAAAGTCACACCTTTCCAAAAGCATGCACTGTGATGACAGTGTTTAAACAGTAATAAAATGAACACTGTGTCACTGGGTTGTGTGCACAAATGTCCACTCATGCATAGTTCTGATTCAAACAGATTCAGCCTGGTATGAGACGCTGGCATGAGGCTGTTGTCCCTATCCTTGACATATGTACAGCATGTCCAGGAGGTGAGGAGTATGTTCAGGATTAACTACTGACATGTGTAATGTCACCACACATTTGTCATGCCTCTTTAAAGTTTATTCACTTAACGCCACTTAGTGTTTGTAAACTCCCTTTGTAAGAATTAGTCAGTCACGGTTACGGTGCAATGGTGGTCAATCAGCTCTTCTATGAAGCATGGTTCAATATCTCTCAATAATATCTAAGTTTGGGTTCTGTCTCCATGCAGTCTTCAAGCATAGAGGAAGAGACATTGATAGGCATTAACAATTTCAGACATTCCACTGGAAATGTTCAAACCAATGGAATAGATCCAGAACTAAAGCCTTTATTGTCCTTTGCTGTCCCTGAATGTCTGTCCTGGGGCATTACAGCAATGTGCTGCACTTTTAGGACAACAGCCGGCTTTCTGCAAGGGTGAGCCCCCTCTTCGTCCTCCAGCACGGTGCACACAGTGACATACTGTATGCCAGCCTGTGGTCACATTTCAGCTCTGGGCGACACAGACATGCCTCATGACCACAGATTGTTGCACTATTATGATTAGACTATCACAAACCATAAATCTCACCTTTAGTTGTCTCAGCTTACTTATTAGTGGTGATGGTATGTGTTTGTATAAATGCACAATGGAAACATTTTCAGTTTATAGGTTTATTAAACCTGGAATAATCACTGGAAGCAGGTCACCGAGGCCTTCAGGGGTATAATGCTTCAAACAGAACCTGAACTGGGCCCAAGTCTAATCTGTGGGAGCTCAAGAAATTCCCGTCAGCACCAGGCCTCGCAGCTCTGTCACAGACTGAAGGTGTCACCCACAAAACAGCATTGAAATTAACCTCAATGGGCCCCTACTAACAGCCTGCAGCCTTCCAGCTCAGGCCAAAACTCACTGGTGCTAAACCCTTCATTGGTGCTTTTGTGAAAATGGAACTGGTCACTCATGATTACCTGACCAGACCTACTTTAAAACTGTGCAAGCCCATTTATGTATCATATTTATGCCACTAAAATATAAACAGTTTCTAAAGAAAAATCAGGTGCAACATACTAGGAAATTTTAAGAAATACTTGCAATTTATTATTGACTTATTAAATTAAGCTTAAGTGTCAAATAATAATGCTACTTGTAGGGCAGCGTGTGAAGCGTTTCATTTGAAATAACTGTACATGCCCAGTTTAATGTGGCCAAAGGTAAAACAATGGAATTGACATTCCCCAAAACATGTCAGCTGTTTTAGTAGGGATTTAGTGGCCAAACTTCCATATAATTGAAAAAGCGATGGCAGAGCCCTCAGGGGACATAGCATCAGAGCACAGCAGAGCTGAGTTACTTAGAGGAGGCTTTCTCTTGTTTGCTTTGGAATTAGCTCTGAGAACACATCCACACATACACTCCCTCTCAGCCTTTTTCACCCTTCTGCATCAATCTGTTCCCAAGCTGTTCCCACATTTTGGTGAATTTCCCAGGCTTATTCTCTGGCACAAGTGGATACTGGGGCTGATTACTTTAGCGTGAACCCATCAAGTTTGCCCAGGACCTGCTAAGAATTCATGTCTAAAACCTGTCTGCCTATTTTTTTTTTTCATGTTTATTGCCAATAAGTTATAACGTTTATGTTTAATGTTGCAGTATAAACTGCTGCTTTTGATAGAAAAGTATTTTCCTTGAGTAACATCACACCTGTAGCCTTCACTGATCATTCATACTCAACAGTGATCTGCATCACATTCAAACTTCATAAAAAAATAAATAAATGTATATCTACTTCGGTTTTCAATCCGTTGCAGATTTGCTCTCTTCTTCTGTCTCATAAATTACATTTCTGGTGCACTGTGCAAATATTACCAGGCTGTAAGACAGCTGTGCCCCATTAAAATGTGTTATGGTTGCTGATTTCCTACAGCACATGGTCATCTTGCCAACTCTGCAGCCAGTAATTAGCAGAGATGAAATGTTTAATTGTGCCTTAATTTTAATAAAATGTATCTGTCAGCTATCCTATAATCAGACATTATGCCTACAATTCAGTGTCAGGCAAGGGGACATGTTAACCTCACATGTCCATAGATACCAATGCACAAGTGAAAACTGCTCAGCCACGAACAATTGTTAATATATGTTTTGCTTTTGGTTTCTCTGCTTGTAAGGAGCGGTTTCCATGTGAACAGACAGCGCAGAGGAGCATGTGGGTGATTGTGTCAGAATCACAAGACGATGGGACAGCATTTTTGGACAGATGGATGACACAAGCACAGAAGAAGGAGTAGGTCAGAACGGGACAGGCATAAAGCCGTCCGTGTGGACTGGATGTGAAGGGCCAAAGTCCTGCCAAAGCACGGCACGGGCACATGAGTGGAGCTGCCCCACGAGAGGAACGGCTCTCAAGACAGGCAAGACACTATGCCATAGAAAAATGCTAAGTATGGGTTGTGTTAATAGGCTTTTGAGTTGACTTGATAATATTGGAATATGCCATTTCCAACAGTGTCAATCATAAGCAATTGTAATTCTGCATAGGACTTTCACTGTGTACATAAAGGTAACCTAGAGGACAATCAAAGCAGGGAAACACAGTCGGGGCAGCAGCCGTTATTTAGCATATTTATGTTGTCTCAGTGAGAGGCGGTCCCTCCCAGGGGCATTATGGGTGATTATTGTCATCTCTGTGCAGCCAGTTATTCTCCAACATGCACCACATAAAACACATCATTACAAAGGTTTGACGACAGGAAATGAGACGAGGGGCAGGACTCCAGGAGCGCTTCTTCTAATCACAATGGCCAACTGTCGCCCTCTGCATCCGCTCATCTGCCGCAGCTTTAAGTGGCAGCGTGGAAGGATTTCACGGCAAACTTTCGAGTGGATCTGCAGTGGTAGGACATCCTGCATAACATGTGGCACCCATGATAATTACGGCAGAATTAACACAGGCGGGTTTATGGCCCTTCTGCCGCCAGGAGATCTCTGCCAGATAGTCACAGGCCTCGTGTT
>OMNZ01015881.1:33857-99428 GCA_900303255.1 Lesueurigobius sanzi
TCGTGTTTGAGCAGCACACTCGGTCCAGACGCCCACCCGTCTCCAACACTTCTCACTACAACAACTGTTCTGAGGGAGAGGACCACTTTAGAGGGAGCTGCCTGTCACAGACCCTCTCAGGCGCACAGCAGAGGATGAATATATTTAGGACAATTCCACTGGCACATTATGAACACACTTTGGCCAAACCAATATTGTTACAGTGCTAGACTTCGCTCCATTTTAGTTAAAGGAAAAGGAAACACCATGTAAAGATTATTGCTATTGGAGGTTTTTGTGGGTGCAATTTGTAATTTGCAATGGTTTAGATTTAGGTTTAGATTATTTTGGTAACATCTTTCTCATAATGTTGTCTAATGTCCCTTTGTAAACAACTAGAATTACGTATAGACCATCCTTTAGCTATGAATCTTTGAGTCATTTTCCAAATATTAGTGCTCCTGGAAGTATGTATTGTGATATTGTGACTCATTTAAAAAAAAAAAATAGCAAATCTAATTGCAATACTCCTCAGAAAAATCACAATTGAATATAGTATTTCCAAAATCATTCAGCCCAAGTTCAGAGTATCTACAATTATTAAACTAGCACTTTTCACTAGACTAAATTACACGCAGGGAGCCTTCAGAAATGAACTACAATAATATGAGACACAAACTTGTTATTTTGTGTGAAGTGTGAACAAAGAGGTGGTGTACAAAGGCCAGCAGCACCAGTGCAGTCATGTGCAGGAGTATCAAAGCTCTATGTGCCTCCATACGGAAACTCCATGTTTAAAGGCACACTACAAGGGACAGCACATCAATGCACCAGAGCAGTCCACCCACACGGCCTTGATTTGTTGTGCTTTTTGTTCTCGGACTAAAGAACATTTCAGATTTGCATTCAATGACATTGTGATCAAAAACAATTAGCCTCCTCCTTCTGTATTCTTCGCACAACAAATGAATGAGATTACAGGACTTGGTGAGTGCGGGCTTCTTGTGGCCTTGTTGTACTCGCACTATTTGAAGTTTTCTGCAGTAACTTCATTAGGCGTATTTTGTCCAGAATTAGTGGAGCGTGCTGAAAATTGCTAATGACAGATGTTTCTCCACACTGTCACACTCCTTGTATCATTTGATTTGGAAAGCAACATACGGTGTTCTGCTCCATCAGTATGTCACAGACTGTCTGCAAACAGCTGGTCATAACTCAGTTCAGTGAAAACCATTACTTTCCAATGAAGTGCTGGACATGGTCCAAATTGGGTTTTGGCATGGCCTCAGCTGCACCCGTGATGCGCCGTGGGCCGGAGGGGCAGGTACAAGTGGAGGAGACAAGGACATGTCCAGTGAAGAGTAGCCACTACCACTTGAACTGAGCGTAGAACAGAGATGATCTCTTTGATCATAATAAACAAACAAAGGTTATAAACAGACATATCTCTATTTGTTTAGCAGTTGCTGTAGTTGAGCACATAAACACTTGCAGTAAAATATGTATGTGCTTAGCACAGTTTATTTATTTATTATTGGATATGTTTGTCTAAAATGACTAGGTTACAAACCAAAAGTCTGTGTACCAACGATAGCTCCCAACATACAACAACTACTTGGAAACATTTATGTCAGAAGTAGAGAAAAATGAGATCTCATGAAACAATTTCGTAACCATGTTTAATATAACATTTAAAGGTAAATGCAGTATATTTGGCTGTAGATCCCTGGCCAGAACGACTGTGTGGTGTGCCAGGACATCTCACAGCTCAGCTGCTGCCTGTATGCAGCAGAGGTGTTATCCACACCTTCCTCCATGTCTAAGGATAATGCTGTAATATCATTTAGTATTTTGTGTCTGTCGAGTCTAGGTATAAGTCACTGTTTGACCCGTGGGCTAAAGATCTTAACAGCTAAACAGCACAATGCCTGACAGCATATGCTCAATTCATCAAATTCATCATTGCCGTTTTGTTAGAACCTTCAAGTCTTCAAGTTCAAGAGCATTTCAAATGTCACCACATACACTTTGCCACATGGGTTTGTTATTAAAACTGTAATGATTTTTTGCTTGTAACGTGACATCGCCCTGACATTCAGCAGATCTTGCTCTGAAGCAGAAGTGACAGCCACATCAGTGCACATCAGTGTGTGACCTCTGCTGAAACCTGGTGCCGTCGTCTCCTCCTCGACTGTATCCAGTGTAAAGTGTTTGTCCGTGACAATCAGAACAGAACGCTTTAATGAAGACGAATGTGTGTAGTGGCTTGTATAAATGTGGCATTTGTGTTGCCTTTTGGTGGTGTTTTTGATGCGAAAGCCTGTTGTTTCATAGTAATCAGTCTGATTTAGTCACAGCAGTGACAGTTCTGAGATCCGGATCTGCTTTTAGCTCAGCAGCCTGACTGCACCCACTAGGAGAGCATGTAGTATGTTGTATTAACAGATCACAGAGGAGTTACATTATATAGACACTCAATTCATAAAACATGTCTCATACATGTTTAAGATAAAATGGTGGTAAAATTTGGTAACTATTTATGTCTTCACATTTACAGGAGTTGTTCTGAGCATGTTGGAAATTGTGATAACCGCACCACTTCACTTTTACTTCAGATGCCCCGACACTACTCGTCTCATCTGGAGGAAACACCAGGTGATATGTTGCATTGTATCATAGGAGCTTGTACAGTAGGATTGTGTCTATAGTTGATTATAAGCTGCTCGCTGCATTTTACAGTTGAGAACTTACACTATGATCTGGCGACTTGTGAAGTTACTGTGAAGAATAAATCCGGTCTTTAGTGCCCACTGCCCATTAAGCTGTTCACAAATGTTCTGTACAGTGTAGTAATGTGTTGTTTAGCCACAATGGGGTGAAAAATGAACCGTTATTTGTGCCTTCATACTTGTGTGAGCATTGAACACAACAGTGGAGCCTGCTCTTCTGTAGCCTTTTAATAGGGTTTTGTTTAGGGGACATGTCTAATCGGGTTCTTTCGTGCATTACACCTTATTAAATGCTGTGATACACTCTCCCTGCGGTCGCCTGTAGTGCCCCGCTAATGCTAATATAACTAATAGCTACTAATGCTGCTTTTTAGTATGCTAGTGCTCCCCTTGCATGACCCAAAACTGACAATTGTGTTAATTAGACCTGATGAGGTTAGTTGACACAAATTTGTCTTTAACCACATTAAAGTGAAAGGAAGAAGACATCGCCCTTCGAGTCATCCGCTCAATCAAACGATAATGACGCTAACGCTGCTCTGAATTTAACCCCTAATTGCCGATAATGTAAAGATGAGAATGTGGAATTTTCTCAAAAATGCATATTCAAGATTAGTATTTTTACCCTGAAGTCAACAGGCCGGGCCCAATGTCCAGAACCGATGCATCGGGTTGGGACCCACTGTTCTAGACTCATCTGATGTGTGTTTCAATCTTTTATGCATCTTGACCTTTAATGGTGCTCTTTAATGTGTCAGTCAGTCAAGCATCTCTCAACAATCTGATTTCACAATAGAGGACCTCCAGCAAACCCAAAGCCCTCTTCATCTCGATAATTGGACGCAGTCTTTAAGTGCATAATGTGGTTATTACGGCATTCTTTCTCCCCGTCTTCCTCTCCACTGACTCGCTCGGCCGTCCTGTAAGTGTGGAGCTGGTGTAGTGCGATGCGGAGGCACGTATGCACTCTGGAAAGGTAATCTCGAAGCCAGTTGAGCCATGACAAATAGGGACAGCTGGCCTAATTGAATCATTTGAACTAAGACAGCTCAACTTGGTTATCCCCTCCGCAGCCCACACTGATATTAGTGTGGGAATCATTAGCCATGAAATCATGTCTGCTCTCTCCGGGTGCATGCTTTATGGCTTGACAGCGCGGCCTGTCTCTGTCGCTCCCAAACCAAGAGGCGATCTACTTCCTAAACAGCCCATGAGGATAACCACTAAGAGGGATGTCTTTTTCTCTTAATAGACATTTGTTCAAGTGGAGCTAATTTACCCAATGCAGTGAACAGTAAAGCTTTGTTTCAGTGCGTTGACAAATAAACCTGACATCCTTACAGTAACAGTAAAATGGGTAGTGTTATATGTGTCAATGTGTACAAGCATCATAAACATTTTGCAGTTTGACCCTGTTATCGTATATAATATAAAAAATATAGTATTTCCTCTCCCCTACCCTTTGATCTCATAAGTGAGACATAGCTTTTTAAATGATTGCTGTATTTAAGGTAATATATACGGGTGATTGTAATTGTACAAAAAAATCATGAATCACAGACAAAATTGTGGCTACCATAGTATAACTTTCATTAAAACACAGATTTTACTTGTCACAGCTTCAACAAGACAATCACACTCGCTCTTGGAGACTCTGTGATCAGGTGATGGGCTCAGGCCTGGGGGGTGGAGCAGGCAGGAGAAGGGGGTGGCCCACGTGCTCAAACCCCTCCTGTCAGGCAGCCTGTTTCAGTGGTTCCTCTCCACGGGACGCCCCAGACATGCCAGTAGGTGCCATGCCGTCGACAGAGCTGGCTGGCTGGGTAGAGCACCAGACACAGGCTCTGCTGAGAGGGGCATGGGCTGTTGGCATGTATGAAGCTGTGTATCTAAAGCGGACTGACTAACTGGTCCATGGAACTGGCGGCACGGTGGCGCAGCAGTTAGCGTTCGTGCTTCACAGCTAGAAGGTCCCAGATTCGATTCCCTAGCCAGACGGGGCCTTTCTGTGTGGAGTTTGCATGTTCTCCGTGTCTGCGTAGGTTTCCGTCGCGTTCTCCGGTTTCCCCTACCACTAAAAGTACATTAGGTTAGAATGAATGAGAATGAGTTCGTGAGTGTAAATGTGGGACAACGGATGGAAATTAGCCCATGGCTACGATCCGGTAGCCTGGAAAGCCAACGACACATCACAGCAATCAAGATGGCGGCCGAAACAGAGTGAAGTTTTACCACTGGCTTATCTTCTGTTTTAAATGAGCTGGAATTGTTCTTAAAACCACAAAACCCGGCTGCCCTGAAGGCTTTTCTTTATACAAAAGACATCTTCGCTGCCTGTGCGCTGTGCAGTTATGTCATATACGTGTTTCTCTGATTGGTGGTTGCTAGCCCACCTCAAGTCTCGATTTGAACTGCTGCCCCAACCGCGGACTCCCAGACTGTCTTCCATGTGAAAAAGCCAGGCTGGCTTGTCAGGCTAAAAGTCCGGAGTGGTGTGTTGACATGCATTCTCATGTGCATGCACTGTCCCAGCCATATAAACAAATCAAACCATGGAATGGTTCTTTTGTATCTTTGTGAAATGTCTATTCTAAGTTTTCCAAAAGTAAGTAAAGAAGTAAGGGGGCAAAGTAAGGGGAATTACAAGAAAAAATCCTGAGTTAAATAGGATCTAAATGAACATCCGTCCCAGAGCGCAGGTGTAGCTTAATGGAGCCAGGACTGCGGAGACTCTGAGCGTTTAGGCCCATTTCTTCTCACTTCACTCCCGTCCCACAGGTGACAAGACCCCAATGAGACGGCTGCGTCCCTCAGATGGCAGTGAGCGATGCACCTCCGCGGTCTCGGGGCAGGAGGGCAGCACAAATGTCCCGCACACGTACAACCCCCCCAGGCGCACCTTTCCCACCTCCAGGGACCGCCGCCCGCTCACAGACTCACCGGGAATAATTGAAGGTTAGGAAACGACAGGTCTATTCCAGGTCGGAGCAGCAGGCGCGCGCTGGTGGGAGGAGAGGCATTGACTGGGATAAGAGCGCTGCATGTCTGCCCAGCCTCTGTGTCTCTCACAGGGCCAAACCAGCGACTTGGGACCTCTCTGGATGTTTACACACTCCATTAAGGCGCTGTGTGTGGCAGCAGTGTAGGGTTTTTTAAGGTTTGTGTTGATAGTGCGATAGTGTGCTTTCTTCCTCGGCACATTATCAATTTTGAGATATTGCGCTGGCTTTCTTGATCCTATACAGACATACACATTTGACCCTTCTTAATATGAAGTTGTTTTATTTTTAGACACACCTTTTTATGTATTGTTTTTTCTTTCTTTTCAACACTATACACACATTACATTATAGATTCTCACTGAAGGTAATAATCTATGAATGAACACATATGAATTACACAGGAAATGGGTTGAAATAACTCAAAACATGCTTTATATTGTAGATTCTTCAAAATAGCCACCCTCTCAATGAACCTTACCCGAAGAATCTACAGTATTTCACCTTTTTGGTGTTTTACATACAGTGCTCATAAGTTTACATACCCTTTTAAACTTTTGGCCATTTTTCGTAGAATATGAATGATAACACTCATGGTTAGTGGTTGTGCGAAGCCATTTATTGCCAAAGAACTGAGTGACCTTCAACAACTGCCAGGAAAATTGTTCAAAGAAAAACTAACTTCAGCTGAAATACAGGACTCTGTTTGTTTCAAGATGCACAATATGTAAAGTTTTGATCAGGGACATTTGGCTAGTTTCTAGTTGAAAAGCGTGAACAAACCTCACATGCAACCACTAACCATGAGTGAACTAAAGGTTTTAGTGTTGTCATTCATATTCTATGAAATGCATAAGTTTAGTTCATAAGGGTCTTTTGTATTTCCATATGTGTTCATTCATAGTGTAATGTCTGCAGTGAGAACCTACAATGTAAATAGCCTTGAAAATAAAGAAAAATAAATACATGAAAAAACTTACTGTTCGAAAAATACTGTTCAAACTTTTGACTGGTAGTGTATAAGGGTTAACTCTAAAACTTTCACCCTCAAATATCCTAAAACAATTTGAAATCAGTCCATATTCTCTGTTCAATTAGTATTGTCCCTTCAGAACTACTCGGTTAGAAGCAGAAAACTGACACTATAATCAGCCGTGACAGAGAGAGACACTATTCTTTTACGGAAATGCTTTTTAGTTCATAAATATTTCTCAGCGATAATTATGTGCTTCATTTGCTTCGTTTCTGCACGCTGAGAAAAGTCACAAATGCCTTTTTCCTAAATAATTAGTAATGGCTTGTTTTATCTGCGCTTTATGAAGAACTGTGTGATGTGAGGAGAAGAAAAGGCAGAGAAATGTGGTGTGCGCCACAGACTCGTTACACAACACTGGTAATGAAGCATTGGCAGAAAGTGTTAATTATTTTAATTAATGATAATGGTTTTAATGATTCAACATTTTGGCTAATTGATTATGATTGATTGCACACTACTAAACAAGGAAAGTGAATCAGGGAGGTAATCAGGGAGATGACAGCGCAGGTCAACACTGCAGCGTGACGGGACGTACACTACACATGCTAATCACAGGCACACACTCGGCAGAGGGACACACTCGGCAGAGGGACACACTCAGCAGAGGGACACACTCGGCAGAGGGACACACTCAGCAGAGGGACACACTCAGCAGAGGGACAAACGGAGGAGGGACAAACGGAGGAGGGACCGGCACAGTGCAGACAGGAAAGACCCTTTAGTCACAATGCAATGTCCGTAATCACAGTCAATGGGATGTTCATTTCTATGGCTTTGGTTCCAATGTAAATTATTATTGCATTTCTTTATCACAGCAATCCTCACACCGCAATATAACTCATCTACAAATAAGTAAAAAATAAATAAGTTTGCCTTTAATTTGATAAAATAACAGATAGATAAGATAGGTCTTTATTGATCTCACACTCTCTTTCAGGCAACTGTTTTTGTTTATTTTTCCCTTCTGCATCTCCATTGTTTAATGGTATTTCTGTTGAAAACTATGACCGACTGGAGGTGGCTTGTGCCCATAATGTTATGTTCAATGTGAAATGCCTGAAATTAATAAATAAACAAACAGACAATGGAGAAATTTACTTGTTACAACAGCTCTTACGACAAGATCACACAGGGGGGTGCAAAAAGTCAGGAAATGTGCCATCAAGAAGAAAATGTTTTGCAAACAGTAGTAATAATACTGGAATAGGATAAGAAAACTAAATTAAAAAAGACTAATAATGATAAAATAAAATGTGTCTCTTAGCATCTATCAATAAAAACACTAAAAATAACATAACTAATAAGAAACATTGCAGGTTTTGTAAACACTGATGTTATTGCACATATTAAAGTCTTGAAACATTGTTATTGCACATGGAGCTATACATTAGATTGTACAGTCTGACAGCGGTGGGTATGAAGGACCTAAGTAACTGTTTCAAGAGATCTGCCAAAGGGGAACGATTTTTTTACACTTAAAGTAACAAAGAAAGATCTTGTACTCATATTTAGATAAACAAATATGAATTTACTTACTTACTAAATAAGATTGTTGTTGATGGTCTTTCATAATTTAAAGGGAGACACTACAGCAGGGATCTCCGACCAGTGGCTCGGGAGCCCTTAGTTTATCTTATAGTACATTTCCTAACTATTTGTACTTTGTGTGTGCTTAACGGCTGTTGTAACGAATACATTTCTCCAATGTGAGATCAATCAAGTATTATCTTATCTTATAGCATGATTTAAATGAAAGAAAGGACCAAATTAATATACACCAAAATATTTTGATAACTCAAACTCTTTTGTTTGATGATATTTCCATATTGAGTGAACCCAGGTTTACCCATCTACATGCCACCCATCAGTGAATCACTTTTTAAGGAGGCTCTACTAACCTTCTCACACCCCTCCTGTCACACACACTCATCATCACCTTCCTCGACAGGCTGCAGGACCTTAATTTCCCATCTTTTTCCGATCTTGCCCCGTCCCGAGCCAATAACGGCCGCACGCCATTGTCTCCGTCTCCAACTTTGGCCCGTTGTGGAAATGGTGTCACATGCAAATCCGTCCCCTCGATGTCACTTTGGAGCGATGCTGAGTGGAGTGCTCTTGTGCCTTGGCCCCTGTTCACCCCCGTCCCACCCCCGTCTCCCGCGTGGGACAGGCGTGTGAGTGGAGGGACTGGTTTGAGTTTAATTAATGAAATGTATGATAATGTGATTTCTTTAATAGAATGACATAGTCTAATGGTGTTGTGTGATTATGATTAATACAGTGCGGTGGTGGAAGAGAGTGCGCGCCAAGGGCTAAATGAGGACCCTCTCTCTCCAGGTCTGAGCTGGACACTTTTCAGCTGGGTCCCAACCTCTGCTTATAGGGATTATAACACTGGACTGCTAACATAAATCAGCTTATTTTCTTACAATAAAGTTCAGGATCGTGTGAACAGAATGCGAAACAGCTGAAATCCCATACCATTTTGTTGAAAAAGGGCCCAAATATTCACGTGTCGACTTGGTTTATGGCTAATATCTCTGTAATTACTGGGCTTTGACACATGACTCAAAAACTAGCACCAAGTTCAACAACTTATCTGTCAGCACATTACCTCAAATTATTTTCTTGTAAAAGGTGTTCAAAAGTGGTGACAATATAAAAAAAAAAAATGTGCATGATTTTGGTCAGATGAAAGGACCTTCAGGCATAATTGTATATGGCAGGTTTGTGAATCCCATCTCTACCAAATAATGACAAGGTTACAAATTTGTGGATTTTATATTTAGAAAATCTGCCTCTCTCCCATATACAGTTGTGGCCAAAGGTTTACATACCCTGGCAGAATGTCAGGGGTAAACTTATGCATTTTGGAGAATATGAATGATAACACAAAAACCTTTATTTCACTCATGGTTAGTGGTTGCGTGAAGCCATTTATTGTCAAAAAACCTGCTTGTTTACTTACTCTTTTCAACTAGAAATTAGCCAAATGTCCCTGATCAACATCAACATCCTGTATTTCAGCTGAAGTGAGTTTTTCTTTGCTCACACAACCTATTGCCCAAAACAAATTTTTTTTTTTAAAGTAAACCTAAGGGCACACAAACAACTTGTTTGTTTTTGTAATGTCCAAATGCTTTTATGCGAATATTAGTCTCCATTGGCTTGACATTAATTCAATGTGATTATGAAAATACAGTCTCCATATGAGTCCTGATGATAATTCTTTAAGTGTTGTAGCATTTTGATTTTGAAATGGGGCAACAAATAAAGCACAAATTACAAAGAACATACAATTAAAGGCACTATACCTGATTTTTTACCTAGAAGAGGAATGAAATTTGTTTTGTCCTCCTTTAGTATATCGTGAACTCTGATATTTGTGGGAATAATACCATGCATCTAAATATAAAGCATTTTTTAAATCAGTTTCATGAGTTTGCGGGCTACTTTTCTGGCATTTATGTGACAGTGATCCTAAAAAGTGACCCTGGCTTATAAACTAGGAAAGTTAGCAATGTGTTTGACGACAACTATCAATATAATGTACTTGCTTCCGCTTTCATTGTTTGTAATTTAAAAAATTCTGGTATAGTGCCTTTAACTAAACTTTACAGCATGATACAAATCCTACAAATGAAAAGCGTTATACTAAAAACATTCCCTTCGCTAGAAACCACACATTTTTACCACCACGACAAAGCCAATAAAAGATCTGATGTAGTATAGTAAAAACAAGTGCACGCAGCAGAGTAAAGTCAACAGAACTGGCACTTAGCATTACGTACGGCACCGTTTTGCAAAATGTAGTCGCGGTATGTCGCCTTGTATACCAGTTTTTCCCATGGCGGAGGCTCAACTGTGCGAACATCCAGTCTGTTATTGCCAAATTTCGGAGTCTTACCTGCCATAAGGTATTTGTTTCATTGTTTGGCAGCGGTGCTTAGCGAGTTACTTTGGACGCCCACCAGTAAGACAGGTGTACACAATCAAGGAATGTACAAGACAAGATCCCGTTTACAAATATCTGCACACCTGGATTTAAATATTGGGCTTTATTTATCCAAATTGATTTCACACCGTGTAATAAATTAGTACAAGGCAGTTTTTTTGCCAGTACAAGGTGTGCTTAAAACGCTTTATCCAATAATAATCAGATATCTGCAATGAAAAATCCAGATCGGTGTCGCCGTTCGGTAGCGTTGCCGCAGGCCAAGAAAGAAAGAAAGAAAACTGCCATCATTGTGAGATGTTTTAGCAGCCTCAGAGTAATGGGAGCCAATTACTATCTCTCTGGGTTGGATAATTGTACGATACATTATTTATTGCAATGAATGAATGGACGTATTTGACTCTGAAGTGAAGTGATGCTCCTCAGCTCAGGTGTAGGACTAACCGTCTCATGAAGTGGGAGTGTTTCGAGTGCTGCTTCAGATCACGTGACTCCACAAACCGGGAATCGTTTAATTTTTTACCCCTGTATCCCAAATAGATTCTGTTCTGCAGTTTCGACAGATGGTACTACTGTTCACTGCTATATTTACGGGATATTCGAGCGGTGTGTCACTCCGAATCGGATTCAAATTCACATGAACCGTCGCTGCTTCGGTCTGCAAAGTCCCAGTGCAAGTCAGTCAAGAGGAGAAGGAGCCACGTACTGTACTATAGTCTGTGTTCATGTTATAGAATCGGTCGGAGCAGGTGCCTATGTGCTGACAGAGAAGACATTGAACTTGGTGACAGTTTTTATTTCATGTGGATTGGGCCTGGAACTGCAGAGAAATTGGCAATAAACTAAGTCTAGAAATCTGCATTTTGACAGTTACAATAAATTTTAGCTGCCCTCCACCTCAGTTTTAATCTATAGGCTCTATAGATTAAAACTAGTAACAATTTTTATTAAGACCAATGGATAAAATGACAAAGACGTATACATATTACTTTTGCATATGAAAAAATTTATAACAGGATTACTTTGTGAAACGACCACACGTAGAGTCATTTGTGAATTGCCTGTTTTGGATCATAAAACACTCCACACTTCAACAATGTATCCCAAAATATTCATACCTAATGGAGCCTGATGCTACATTAGGCTCCAATATCACCAATGTATTGAAATATTGGAAGGACCTTTGTATATTTTGATATCCAAGCTTATATTTGTTCCGGTGCCGTCTCAAATCTGAGATCATATAAACATGAAGGATGCTCTTCCAGCGATCTCCCGTCGTTTTATGTGTCTTTGATGCCGGGTTCAAAGGTCACGCTCCTCTCTCACAGATGAAGACAAGTGGAGTGGCAGTCGAGCGCGAATCGTATTATCACCGAGGAGATAAATGTAGCCGTGTGAACGAAGAGGGTAATGATGTGGGCAAAGGCCACGGGGCTACCTGCGTTAAATGTTTTCCTCAAAGCGTTTAGGCTAATTGCCAGCAAGTTTCTCCAACGCTCTCGCACACAGTATAATCTATACATTCCAGCTCCGGCGGTGGAAAGAGCTCGCCCGATTGATGTGTCTCTCTAAAACAAAGACTTCCTGGAGGTTACCTGAAGGACAAGTTGTGAAGATGTCTGGAGGAACGGAAGTGCGCACACCCGTTTGTCACTGTGATATGTGCTAAATGTGCTAATTAATACTGTAATGTAACTAAACCCACTCTGCAGGCTCTATAATTAAAACTGATGTACCTACTTAGCGCACCGAGCATCACAGGTGGGCACAAATTAATCCACAAATAGAGCTAAATTACCTCGGCTTAGCGCTTTCCGTCAACGTCACTCACTTTGGGGGAAATATCGGTAATTAGTTGTGATATAACAAAGTCATAAATTTGGGGTTAAGCGCAGCCTTGACAACAGACGCCGTGACAGCGAGAGACCTCCTCGAGCCTCTTCCCCAGATGGAGTCCTCCAAGACTTCTTCCCTGTGCAAAAATGTTGGCACTGGAGACCGGCTCCGACAACTGTGTGTGGATAAGACAAGAGGAGATATGCAAAGAGAGGCAATCCGAGCGTTCTGTTAGTTGTTTTTTATTTGCGAGAGTGGAGTGGAGGCTGCATTCTGGGCTGCAGATCGGAAAATTGAGTGATTAGTTCTGGGTGGAGGCCATTGAATTAATGCATTTTGATTGTGTCTCTGTGGCTGCTTAGTTAAATGAGTTTGCGCTCAGAGCTAATGTCTAGTTCACTTTATTTATTTCTTTATTTGGAAGGGGCAGTCAATTTATTTTGCATGTGACTCGCCCTCGAAAGAAAGTTGAATTCTGGTGGCAGCGTGTTCCCGTTCTCATCCCAAGCCCTGGCTAACAGAAAGTATTGGGTTACCAAGGCATCTGATGTTACACCCAAGCCAAGTCGTTGAATACATTTTAATTTTGTATTAAATAACTGAGTTAGGGAGTTACTTCAGGTTTGTTTTTTGTTTTATTTCACTTACCTAACATTGCTTTCATTCAACTTAAAACGATTAGGTGGACGGACACTTCTCCATAGGTTGCGTTCATGTGGTTCATCTACTTTTGTCCACTTTTTCTTCTTGAGTGCATAAAATTAAGATCCAGCTGGGCTTACACACAAAGCATGCGCCCACTGCTTGAAAACAGAAGATGATCCCTGACCCCCTCCGTATAAAGACATCTGAATGAAACGCGGCGCAGACATGACATTAGCGTGCGGCGTTTAGGTGCCGAGGAAGTGGCGGCGTTTGAATGCACAAACTGCTCATTGTTCTCCGTTTCTCTCAAGCTGCGCGCGGCTATTGTTGGGCGGGAAACTAGTCGATTAAAGCGAACGACAGCCAAATCAAAGTAATAATCACATATTTATGAATATTTAATACGGTCATGGCAAATAAGGCAAGTAATTAGGAGTTTCAATAAATTAGCAAATTGTTATTTTATGTTAATGAGAGATCTTCAGCTTTTCCCTCATGCATAATTTATAAATCAACGGGGAAAAAGTTTAAAGTGTGGAGAGAGAGAAAGACTGAATGTGGTGTTGATCAGAGACGCACACATGGACCAGACACAAAAGCTCCAAATTGCCGCTGTTGTTTAGTCTCGCGTCATTTTCAATCATCAGCTTCGTTGTTTTTCACTGAAGTTTTGTGTTTTCTGCGTTTTTATTTCTTCTTTGTTTGTCAGAAGAGAACACTTTACTCCCATGTGACTATATTATACAGTCATGATGGCAGGTAAAGGTATTGTTGAAGTCTCCGCCAAGCAGTTGAAGTTGAACTACCGGTCAGCTTGCAAAAAATATGGGTTTGGATTTCACAAGATTTGGTAGAAAGGTTAGACTTGGGCAAAGTGGATAGATTTATGGACCTGTTATAACTCAGAGACCATCAGACCAATGTACTGTATCTCAACCTGCAAGCAAATTGCACAGGCCTATATTCAAAAATCTTTTGTGATGTTAACCTCAATAACAACCATTTTGCTGCGCTAGCTTTCGTTTTTTCTTTTCAAACCTCTGCTAAATACACCCATTTGAATGATTGTCTATAATGACCACCGATATGTGACCCATGATGAAAAAGTCCTGCACTATCATCCAAGGACATAAATTAGACATAGCAATCACAAGTCCCATAAATGTTAACATAATAAATCCCTTGAATTGCTTTGTATGCACTACAGTATATTCTCAAATGGAAAATTAGCTAATAATGTATTTTAGTGAATACTATTATAAGAGTTTTGTGGTTGAGTGACTAGAACATTTACAACAGAATTGGAAGATCCATGGTTCAGGTCTGATCACCGCATACCTCCGCAAGACAGGACTATTGTGTTTTTCCAGTAATTTGATACAGAAAATACATTCGACTCCACTTGACTAACTATTGTCTTGTGAATTTTGCAGAAAATCGCAGAAAGAGCGTAGGTGTGGCAGGACGGGGGGGGGGGCAGTGAATCAGAAAACAGGAGCAAAACAAATCTATGATCTGGAACTGTGAGAGGAGCGGGATTAATGAGAAGTAGGAGGCTGTGAAATGATGTGGCCTTTGAGTGGGGAAAATGGCCCTAGCAGAGCATGGCCATCCAATGAGGTGAGACAAACTTCACCTGATCCACAATTAACGGCGCTGTGCGGATGGGTGACACCGGGTTACGGCGGGGAAGGGGAGGAGGCAGAAAAAATAACAATTCAACTTTATGACATGTTATCAGCGCTCTAAAAAGGGAGAGCATTAGAGGGCCCCACTCCAGACTGGGATATGGTTAGGTTTTACACACCTGTCTCTTCCAAAGAGACAGCAGAGATGATGAGAGTAAAGCTTGTTAGAAAGATTTATGTTTAATAAGGACAGACACTGGCTGGGGATGGGGACAATTAACAGCGGAGCAAAAACATAAATAAAGAAGTGAAGTGGAAACGGGCTAGAGTTGATTGTGCAGAGGGTGAGGAGCAGGAACAGGAGCGCACATGATTAAGTGGAGTTACGGACTGCGAACACTTGTTTGCAAGGACAATCTTTGTGTGCTTTTGTTGTCGGCTGGCCGCCTTTATCTTTGTGTAATTCTGCGTCTGATGAAATGTGTTTAAAGAGATGAATTGGGATCGGAGGAGCCGTCCTGACATGATTATGAGGGATTCATCTGCAGCCATCTGCCACCGTTATGAAAGGAGAGGGGGGGCAGTGATAGAGAGAGGAAGACAGAGAGAGGAGGGAGGGAGAGAAGACCTTCTGTTCAGCAGCCATGCCACACAGCCACCATTACACAGGTCCGTGGCCTGCCGTTTAACACACGGACAGGCCCTTCAGCTGAGGTGAGCCCCGGGTCCAATTTAAGAAGAACCATAAAATGCGCACACTTGTTTTTGTTCAGCAAACTCCAGCAGCCCCTAAAATCCCCATCAGTGTTGGTTTAATGGAGCTTTTACCAGATACTTTTCAAACACTGCTCATTGCTCTGGTCAGCGATCACATGGCTCTGGGAAAGTGGTCTTCAGGTAGTAGAGTCTGAGCTGAATTGCTATGTAGATGGAATCTTTAATTGAACATCTTAAATAACTAACTATTCTGACATTGCCTGCCGTGACCAAGATTTGCATATTCATGAGGAACTGATTTTGTGCTAGGATGCCCTTCTTTACACCCCTCTCTACATTTTTGTTTTATATTGACACACCTTCGAACTCAACGTGCCTCTTTACATCCTATTCACTATACAAATGCACCCCGAAACACAACCTTTCCACCTATTAAAATCCGTGTAACAAGAGCAAAATCCATCCCACTACTTAAGCCTAGTGAAATCCTTCTCCCCAGGTAGCAATGCTCCACGGCTCGGACTTGGAAGTGGCACCTCCAGACTACATCATATTCACACACCAGTTGGAGGAGAGGGCACAACAGATGGGTCCATTGCTCATCACAACGTCCACTTGTTCTAAAGGGGAGAGCGGAGGCTTTAGACGGCGCGTCTTAAATTGTATAATCGGCTTTTAGTGTCACCAAATGAAGATCACACGTTTGTTTTTTTTTCTCAGGTTGTCTGCTTTAACATCACTTTTAAGATTTTTTTTATCACACCTAAAACACACTATAGGCGTATAACATGAAGCGGATGAACAAAATGTCAACAAAAATGAAATGAATTTGTCTCCGCGGCAGACTGTGTTGGCTTTCATGGAGCACCACTGTGGCATCTGTGGAAGCATCATCCGCGGCACCTCGCAAACACTTTTAAAACCAGTGCCCATTTCATCGCCTTCCCGTCTGAATCGAACGCTTTATTGACAGCCGTCTCCGCTTCTCCCACCCTGCCGTATTTTAACAAAGCAACGGTTTCCTCTTTCGGCCCGTGCGACGCAGCCATCACTTCTTATTACAGGTCAACGCGGCGGTGCTTAATTATGTGGCTGCGGCTGGGGGGCGCCTAATAACCTGTCATTGAGGGGAATTTGAATGTCACACCATATTGTTGGACCCTAATGGCAGCAGGCAGATCCATGATGAGCCGTTTTGGGACAATTACAGCAGATATTCAAATCACAGGAGAGAGAGAGGGTGTGTGTGCGTGCGATGGCCGGTGTCCTACCAGCACGCATCTTGACCCTGCCATCATCGCACTAAAGAAGATGCCCCTATCCCGCCTCTGCACCGCTCTAACTGCAGCCCGATCGCTTTTATTATCTGCCTAATCCAGATATCAGCCGTTTCATCAGCCAGGGGGAAGATATGCATATCATGAATTATTTTGACACTGGGACCTTTTAATTTTCTCCGGTAATATTTCACCCAACCAATCACAGAGCGGACTGGCAGCCGTAGAGGTGCCACATGCGGGATGAGGCGCCACACGAACGCCGCCACACAGGCCTGAGGGACAATTACAAGCTTTGGAGACAATTGCGTGTCCACATGTCTCATCTGTGGTCATGGTGGAATTCAAGAGTGTTCCCTGACAGCAGAAAAGGAGGGGAAGCAACAGTTGAGTGTAAAAGTAAATCAATCTGAACAATACAAAACATGTTTCTGAGCAAATGCATGCTTTATCAAAGTATTTTACCGGAGTATATGGATTCTATATGGATGTTATTAAAAAAAGATTAATTTAGGCCTATGAATATATTTGCTATCGGCTGCTCTGTCCACCACCAACCACTCACTGTCTCATCATATTCCTATAGGTGGGTGAAGTGTCTTGCCTAAGGACACAAAGACAGTGCACCTGCGAGAGTTGGGATTCGAACCCCAGACATTCTGATCATGAGACGACAAGTACCATCCACGCCACTGTTGCAGTAATATTCTAGTAATGTGGTAATTATTTATTTTGATTGAAGTAAGCGATTCCCTTTTTACTGACCCATAAAGTGACGTGTAAAAGTTTATAGGTACTTTTAGTCACCCCTGTATCCTGAGCACGGAGGATCACATGTGGGATATGTGGGCTGCTTAAGTTAATACTCTGCGCCTTTACCCAACTTCTTGCGGTGCATATTATGTGAGCAAATTGGATGCTCACGCAGCAGCCCGTGACCTTCCCTCATCCTGGGTGTTGACCCCCGTATAAAGAGAGACATTACATCTCGTTACACAACAACTCTGTTCCGTCGCTTCGCTGCAGATAAAGAAAAATGTCTCAATTAAATCTTCACGGGGCCCCCCTGCCCAAGAGTTATCGCTGCCCCGGTAGCGCTGATCGCCACGCTCACACATCCTCAAAAGTTATTTGACATAAATTGTCGGAGTCACATCATTTCCTGCCACACTCCACGCTAGATTTACTGCTGATCCCATTGACTCGGAGCTAAACCTCCAATAAAAATCCACAAGGGGCCGCGGGTCTGGAAGGTGCGCCTATCGCCTTCATCAGCGCATCTCCTGTGCGTAAAGATTAACCATGCAAATAGACGCACCTTCCTGGAGCCGTTTATGAATATACAGAGTATGCACTGGGCTGATAGGGCTTGAGCAGCAAGACTGTGTGATTGAGCTTTATCTGATGAGAACACGCAGGCTTATCCAAATGAACAGGGAATTGTCTTGTGTTAAAATAGACGATAAAATAAAGATGTTCTTTCTGAAAGATATAAAGCACTTCATAAAGCCAAAAGTACACTACACTGAATGAAACAATTATGTAGAAACGCAAAAACAACTTCTGGTTAATGTGCACGTGTGGATAAGGGTGCTTAGGTGCACTCACATTATGGGCTGGACAAAGCACCGTAATGGTCACAGTATGTTAATGATAATGATTCTTACTCAAGCCTAAAGTGTCCAGATGGAAATGCAGTTTCAGCAACGTTCCTGTGCCATTAAACTCTCAGGTTATCTCATTGCAAAGCGCTGTTTACTTCTGACAATTAGATTAAACTGGAGATTTTACATTTGCCTTTATTTTTTCAGGGCTGTTGTGATTATGTTGTTTATATGGACAATATTGCATGTCCTCTTAGTATTAATTAATAATAAATCCCGGTGTGGTGTCATTTACCTGCTTTGTGGTCACATCATTTGACACGGTGGTGAGTGAAGACTTCCATGTCTTGGCACAGAGTCTCGTCGGGGCACAGCAGCATCAGCATCAGCAGTGGCTCGGGGGCATCCAGCTGGGGTTGGCGGCTGCCTGTGCCCTGCACCAGCTCTGAGGCTGTGGGGGGAGGTGGCGGGCTGGGCCACAGGACTGCCCTGGGGCACCTCACTTCTGCACCAGTAAAGAAGGCGCAATCTCCTCTTCCTTCGCTTCAAATACTGCTGCTCTAAGCCATTTGACGAAGAACAGAAAAGCAAGTGAGCATAAAAGCAGTCGAGACAGGGAGACACAGCCTGTACAGTGGGTTTGGGAGGTCTTCGTGCACCATTTTATATTCCATGCATTCCATATACTATTATTATTTGGAAGTATGATACTGAAAATGCTTACTTTTTATCTTAAAAAGAAAAAAAGCTGGTATAGATGTTGTACCTTCCTGTACCATGGGCAAATTATGCCATAGACCTAAACTTTTATAAATCACATCAAAGATTCACAACAATGAGAATAATGGGATGAGTATGTGAGGTATACTTCAGTTAGACATTTGTTGTTTTTCTTTATCTCAAAGCTTTTAAAATTCTAGTTCAAAATCATATTGATGAATGAATTTTACCAATAGAAAACAAATCGGCTTTAGGTGATTTTAGTATGGGACTCTTACAAAATAACACAAAAAATGTCCAGAACCGTGAATATCAACAATAACAAATGAGACAGGAAGGAAATGTGTTGATTTTGGGTTTATCATATTTGCTTTATAACAGTGGGTGGTGTTATAATACACGTGAACTGTTCATGAGGTCTGTACAATTTACAAGTGATCATTTGTGGGGATTTTGAGAACCTAAAAGCAAATGTCAACAGAAACATTATGTACATTTATGACAAAAAGATTCAGAAACATCTTTCAAGTTATTGTCTCAGAACACACCAAAATAAAAAATAACCGGAGCAATCGTTGAGTATATGTTTGTGTTGGAAACTGAATATAATACTGAAGTATCAATAACAAATATCCCTTTAGATCTAAAGTGTGTAGTGTAAAACCTTTATTGCTCTTGATGATAATTGTTTGTTCGGCAGGTTATCCAGGTCACTCCCTTGGCATGACCTCAACACACTGTGACGTCTCTGAAACTAAGAAACAATAAATGTTGCCGGGTCAGCACTGTACATCGTAATCATTAATGACATGCACTGCACACAAATTATTAAATAAAATTCAACCTGAAGTGTTGCCACTCGACCGCAGGGCCACGCAACCGCAAAACTACCACGAAAAGATCATTACAATTTACAGATCTAGCTTGGAGATTAGATTTAGTTAACAAAAAAAAAACAATTGTTCAAAATGAAAAGGTGTCGGATTGAAGAGGCACCGTTTACAAAACGTTGGTGAGGAACAAGCTGTGCTACTGCTCGTTTGGCAGAGTACTGCACATGATCTCGGCGTTAAGGACACTGCTGGCTCGGTTAAGATACAAAACTACACTGGAGCGCCTAGAACACTGTAAAAAGGTTCAACACCAGGGGGGCACATTTAAATGGTGTACTCTCATCATGCAGACCTAAGTTCAAGCTACAAACGATGCTGCGTGAAGAGCAGAAAGCAGAGGTAGCCTAAAGTCTGTGCAATTTTATCTCGGAGCTGTCAGTCTCTTTGTGTACCTTAGTAAAGTTCCAACTTATGACCTCAACACAAAACAAAAAATGTATGAAATAATAAAACGTGTGTTCTTGCTGGTGACTACTTGTACTAAAATAACGGTTTACTGAGCTGTGAGCTGAAAGAGGCCGGCTACTGCTGCTATCCATAAGGAAGCACTATTGCAATCGTCTGTAAAATAACAGAGTACACTTATATATGGAATAGGCACAAACAACACAGGTCTAGGCATCAAACATTATTGGCACAGAATTCATATTAAACTGAAAGGAAATGTTATGGAAGATCAACAAAGTAAGGAAAGAATATATAGATATTAAATCAAATCATGCAAAAAGAGATTTAAAAAAAAAAAATACATATGAACAGCCTCTGCCAACACACCTATATCTTCATCTTTTTTTTGCAGTTTTTGATGGAATTCTCCGTTAATAGTTTCATAATTCACGTGGTCGTATCCATCAGATGCATGGTCAGTGGTGAGATGAGCAGCTTGACAAGTTTGGGTTATTGTAGCCTCCACGTCAGGCCTTTGTAGCACTCTAAGAGGTTAGCGAGGAGCATAGTCTTGGGAGTATACTGTTGCTTAGGCTGCAGCTGGATGGCATGACGGAGGGACAGAAAAAGATCAGGAAGTGGTCACCAGTAAAATGAGCGGGACAGGAAGTTCGCAGCAGTGCCGATCCAGCCCATGCCATCTGTGATGGAGCCCACGCGAGTCACGGCCTTGTCCTGCTCCTGGGATGGACTCTCCTCTTCGGGGAGATAGTCTGGGATGTCAGTGTTCTCCTCCACTAAAACAGCTGCGCCCTCCTGGAAGGGTACAATCCGCTGTACAAGGGGAAAAAAAAAAAAAAAACGAATTCAAATACAACTGAATCCAAAAAGAAATGTATTGTTAGTAAAAACTGTAGATATTATTCCTACAAGATCTGAATCACTATAACGATCTCATCTCTGTGTCTAAAAATGTGAGGCTGGTCTGACCCCTGCTGGTGGAGAGGATGAACTGCAACACAGTTGTATGTACTTTAGTAAAGTATAAAATCAACGTGCCCAGGGGACTGCGGTTGGAACTTAGCATTTTTCTGCTATGACCCCACTTGGCTTTTCTTTTTTTAGACTAATGTACTTTATGCATTGTCCCTGATCAAATCATCAAATGAAATTCAAATTCAAGTAGACCTTCCAGCCTTCATACAGTAAATAAGTTATTAAATGTTGTTGGGAGATTTACATTTTTTCTTGCATTCCAAAACTTTTACAAAAACGGCTGATTGGACTGTCAACACTGTCTGATACCGAAGTAGAGAAGTGGCCTGCATATATGTCACTGTGAATGAGTCTCAAGCGCAGCCAGTGTTACCCAGTTACACAACAGTAAGCACACTGGCGTTTCACTGCTAATCCCCACACCGGTTTAGATTTGATATACTGTAATTGTTCTTACCTCTCCGCCTTCTTCCGTCTTCACCACCTGCTGAGCTTTCATTACTTTCGTGGAGGCGATAGCAGTGCCCAACGCCTGTTTACGAAACGAATTAGTAACAAACGTTAATGGGGGAAATACTTTGTCCAAAATCACAAGTTACAGACACAGGACTAGACTTAAAGGGCTGATTTTTATCTGGATAAGTACAGACCTCTGCTTTAAGGTCTGAGCGGATCCTGACGACACATCTCTTGACAGCCATCTGGAAGGTGAAGCTGATGACCCCTCGAATCTTCAGCAAGGCCTCTTCACACAGCCCTCTGCGGCTCTATCAACAGACATAAAAAAGATAAGAACTGCTTGTATGTATAATGACAAGGCACTTAACCTTGACAGAAATAATAAAATAGTAGTGTGTACAGCCCATTTCAATGTGTCCCCCCTCAAAGTAAGATTCAGCTGTCGTTTCTAATGATAAATGTGTGTGTGGGGGGGGGGCAGAGGATGTCTTTCTGCTGTAATGTTATCTGGCTAGGTGCAGGTATCCAACAGGGCAGCATTCAGGTTCAATCTCCGCGACCTGCTGTTCAATAGTTGACATTTACAACCTGACCCTGCCTCCCCCGGCCCGAGCCAGACAGACCAGAGACACGCCGTCAACATAAACAATAATGAAGAGGCACGTGCTGCGAATCGGAGCGTGACAGACAGTTCCCTCTGCGTTTCCAGCCCACACTGAGCACTTACAGGGTCGTCCAGTCCATCAATGTGCAGCACCACGGTCTTGGCCCTCTTGTTATTCGAGCCCAAGAAGAACTGGGCTTTGCGCCGACAGGAGGCTGCAGATGCTTCCGCTTGTTCAGCCTCTTTCCCAGCCGACTGAAGGATCTCATAGATCTCCGAGGCCAGCAGCTTGGTCTCTCCTGGTGATGTGCCCCTATAGGGAAGAAGCAGATGGATTTAAAGTGATACTCTGCAAGGATTACAAATTGAATAGAATGTGTATTAAGTTGTGCTCACAAGTTTACATATCCTTTAATCTTTTGGCCATTCCTCATAGAATTTGAATGAGAACACAAACATATTTTTTCTACTCATGGTTAGTGGTGTACGAAGCCATTTATTGTCAAAGAGCTGAGTTTACCCTTTTGAAATCATAATGAAACAGAAACTACTCAAATGTCCCTGATCTAACGTTTACATGACCTTCAACAACTGCCAGTAACCTTTTTCAGGAGCAAAGAAAAACTCACTTCAGCTGAAATACAGGACTCTTTTAAAATGTTTGTTTCAAGATGCACAATATGAAAAAAGGGTATGTCAACTTTTGAGCACAACTGTAATTGGCCGTCTGTGCCTGTATTTTGATGTAAAGTCCATGTTAGGAACCTCTAGAGGCAATTTTAGGAAGCATACATGCTCCTATCCCTAGCTCCGTCTTTACCGACAGGGATATTCAGACAGCACTTATCATGGCATACAGTGACGCGTGTCCGGTTTTGGTTTAGAACTCTAACCAATTTGTTGTATTTGGAAACGGCTAGAGTCTTGCAGGATCACGTGTGGACCAATGAGAGGGGAGGTAATTGAATTTCTCTCTCCTCATTTTGCAAACTTGCAGATACTCACTTTAAAGGAATAGGTTCACTCAGACAATCCTGAAAGTGATTGGGAGTTTTTCACATGGAAATGAAAATCAAGAAAAAAATAATATTATTATAACCTTAACTTTCTGGATGTCTCATAAACTAAAAATACCCCTGTGATTTAGCCCCCACATCAAAACGTCAAAGTTGTCGCTTAGGAGTAAGCACATTTGACATGAGCCATCTGTCTGACACTGCACCTCTCTGTCTGACTGGAACTTTGAGCAAATCCTGAATTTATTTGAATTTTTTTTTAAACCGTTGAAGACCAAGCCATTTTCATCCTAAAGCTGTCTTTTATTACTAACAAACAAGAAAAGGATCTCAGTTAAAGCCCACATAATTCACATTGCCCCCTGTGGTTGTGTGTTTCCAGTCTGCTGAGCCATGAACGACCTCTACCCAAAGTCAGACTGACACGAGGAGAGAAAGCTGTTGCTGTAACTGCAGGGCTCGTCTTGATGCCAGTCTCGTCTAGCTGAAGTGACTGTATCTGCGAGGCTAGCTACAACATCGCCGCAACAAAGGAGGGAAAAATCCTACCGGCCAGCAACAATCAGCCACTTAAACAATAGTCTATTTCAGTCCGAGCGCTAATGATAAACAGTTGCCATTTAACACCTCGCCAGCAATGTGCAAAAGAGGCTGCATGTGCAATTTTATGCCTCAACTGCAAGTATCCCCAGGCTATCAGTCAGTAAAAAACAACAACTGACATCATCTAAAAATGTTGAGGGACGGCAGGAAGTGTTACAATTTTTGACATGAAAGTCCCTCCCAATCCTACTCAAATTCAACTTCAATATCCGTCATCCTGACTTTGATTCGTCTAAAACACAGAGTAACACATTTTATTGGTGTGTATCTAAATGTCTGGAATGCAGTGACAGGGACTTGCTTTTGCATGACGTTCTGCAGACTCAGCATCATGCCCAGCTCGCTCTTCATTTTCTCTCGATTGGCTCGACATTCTGCCAGGTAGCGGACAGCCTGCAAGAACACGGACAGCACCTTATTAATTTTCTGCTTTATAGCTGACAGGCGTAATAGGAGAGAGAAAGAAAGAGAAGAAGGGCAAACAGGACTGGAGTGTAGAATGCTATTGCGTAATAAGTAAACACAGACGAGGCCGCGTGTTGACAAGAGGCAACTGCTGTATTACATAAGGCAATTTTACCACATGCGTAACAATGGCATTCTTTTGGACAAGGGTGATAAATTGCTCGTGGTATGCACATGACAGGTTAGACATTTGGTGTGTGGTGTTCCTCAAACTGTGTGGTGGGGTTTCTTCAGGTGGTTCTAGGGTCAGGGAGAATTGAATATATGATTGAGAAATGCATTCAATTAGCTTTCCTATACTTTCTTGGTTTAGACTTGGATTACACACAGTTTAGTTTAGAAAAAACGATTTAGATCCAGTTTAGTCCTGAATTGACATAGGTCTAGATCAAACTAATGAAAACCGGTCATGTGTTTTAACATTTAGAAAAATATACAGAGTCTCCTGCACTGGCTGAAGGTGATGTTTATTTAGGTCTATGAAGAATAATGTGGGTCATGTCCTTTTGAGCCACTAACTGTGTGTACCGTAAACACTGCCAAGGAAATCTGTGATTTTGACTCATACAATTCACATGACACATTTAATCCCACATGTGACTGTGAGCAGGAAGTGTATTGTGTGTAATGTGACAGAACAGGCTACAACATGGGAGTTACTTTAAGCTCCTCTTGATATTATCATCCATAATGAGTGTGTAGGGATTTATCATTTAATTATTTCTGTTCAGCTCAAAAACTGATTTGATGAAAGCATTAATGGTGGTCTCTTTGGAAGATTGGATTCACATGACCAAAATACTTCCAATGATATAGACCGTTGCCAATTTTCTCAGTTCAGTTGATGGGTCAAATTACGACAAGCAGGATAAGGAAGAAAAGTGTTCCAGTGGGGGGAAAATAAGTAAATTGCCAAACAAAAACAAACATGTAAATAAAACAATGATGTAGCGGTGGCTTAACAATCAAAATCTGTATGTAGCCTATCTATAAATTATGACCAAAGTTTACTTATATAGATATGATGCTGGTTCTCACTTTCACACGAAGTACCACCTCATAAAATATTTGACCTTTCAAGTACCACCAGGCCTGGATCAAAATCAAATCAGGACTAAACTCGGTCTAAATATAACTAAATTATGTGTTAACTGGGTGTAAAACATGTCTAAACAAACAAAAACATACAGACACCTACCTTAAATGTATTACTAAAGCATGAATTAAATGATCTTACATTAAAATTAATCAAATCTAAATTTACAGATGACCAGTATACACCCGAAAAAAGTACCACAGTGCGAGAAGCACTGAAGTAATGCTACTTAAATGACCACAACTTATGAATGCCAAGAGAGGGATTAATAACAATCACTCCTGAAGTGAATTGCGGGATGTAAGTGGCACATTAGTTACTCACCAATAGAGCAGAGTAGACTACTTGAGGGTTGGGATGATCCAAGAAAAGAATTAGACCAGGGAGACAGCCTTGATCTTCAACTATGGCTCTTCTGTTGAGAGGGTCCGCAGCGAGGTCTCGGAGTTGGTTCACCACAGTCAGAGCATCCACCTCTGCACTCATGGTGCTGCTGGTCTTGACACCACACTCATCAAACCATTCACTTCCTACGAGAAGAGAACATGCATTCATCTGGTTCAGAAGACATTCAGAATATAATTAACTATGATGTTTTTACTTATCTTTAATATAATAAAAGCCTATTGTTGTTCACTGTTGGTCATTACCCTCACAACACAGAAATTGTACAACGAGGCATAGAACAGATATACATTTTTAAAATGTCTTATTGTATACAAAATAATAGCTAAGTATTATTATTAAACTGTAAAAGGTGAGCAAAAAAAACAAATTACAAAATAACTGGATGGTGACTGAGAAAGAGTACATAAGCTTAGCAACTCCTGGTTTCACATTTAGGCTTTAAGCTGTACTTGGTCCTTCAAAAGACTGCACACATGTTGTGACATCAGAACAGGGGATACATAACCTCTGTGTTTATTATTCCTATTATACATACCCTTTACAAGCCCTCAACAAAGGGTGAAACACCCTTGGCATGCATTGTGCCACTAACTAACTTATTGTTTTCAAGAGCATCTCTGAAAATCACCAAAAACGAGTCCTGGAAAGGTTTATTTTACGATGAATCAGAAGCTACATTGTGTCAAAGACGACCCTCCTAAGTCATCACCTCAAATCACACGCCCTGCGCAGCTAAGCTAGGGTAACCGGGCTGACGTGACAAATACAGCTTACCTTTCCGTCGGTTTGCGATAAAACTGCAAGACAACCACTGTTACCCTTAACAGCGAGAGATATAACACAAATCAAAACGTCCACCTTTATAAAATTAGCGATGAAAGGGTAGGCCGCGGACCTCTAGCTAGCAGCTGTGCGCGGTGTTTAGGTTTTTTGTGACACATAAATAGGTTCGTTTGATTTCAGTATCAGGGCCTCTCGGTTTTGTGCCATGTGCTTACGGCTCTACGCAAAGCCCCGCTCGCGGGAAACAGCGGTGACAGTAACGAACGCACACTTTGCCAACACGCGATTGGACAGTAGCGCTTTGACTGATGCAGACGCAATCGAATCAGTTTTCAGCCTGTACGACATTTTTTTGTTGCAATTGGTTACTTTTTCTGTCAGTTTGCGACACAACGAGGCTCAAACTCGGGCTGCCATTGGTTGAAAAATATACTTTTCCAAACCGCCTACTAGTTTTTTTTTCCCGTCGATTTCACAAGGTGGAAAAAGTGAAAAGTTTCATCAAAATTACTCCTTCGGTAAGTTTATGCTCGTGTATTAACATTGAGATGAGAGTCTTATCTTTCTTGTCTAGATGTTTGTGTACGTCTAAGTTGGCAGTGTTAACCTTATGGACATTTTCTTGTTTCCCTCAGATCCCCGTAAACTACTCAAGTTGGAAGGAAAAGAGGACAGTCACAGTGTGGTAGCTACTGAGCATTAGCTAACGATGTTCACATTGAGTTGTTAAAGCAAACACTCTCACCAAACCGCTAAAGTACATACATAAATACTACTTAGTCTGGGTAAATATTAATTTTCTTTCTTTATAGTTACACTAGTATGTAACGCTAAATCTATAAAGTTATCCAAGTTGACTAAAAAGCATGGGAACGTTTGCCGAAAGCATTGGAAGTGTCACGTTGCAGAAAAAAAGATGTGTAATGTCGCATTCACCTTATTTTCTTTTACTCTTTATTTCCCTCAAAAAGCACAAAGTGCGTTGCCTGATTCTTCTGATGACCTACTGCTGAGTATGCCCTCAGGCGTGGGGCATTTAGACATGTAAAACTGAGAGAAATGAGTAAAAACAATGCGCGGATTGAAATGGATTTGGTGAGTGTGACACTGGTGAATACACTCAGACCAAAGGCTTTAGGGTCAGATGAAAATGTGCTTTATTCTCCTGCAGGCTTTTGGATCAGCTAAACCTTATGGGTCTTCCAGAAGTATAGTGCGGAGAATAGCGTCCAGCCTACCTCTCCAGCCCTGTCCCAGAGTCCATTTGCAGGTGTGTTTTTAAATAACACTATCTTACATTCCACTCCAAAAATACATACAATATTATTTATTTATTTCTAATTTCCTTAATTCAAACACATAATAACTAACAATTTTGAACCATGTCATCAACAACTCTCTATTATGTATTCTAACAAGCAAAGGTATGTGTTTTATTTTTGCATGAAAGAAATGTGACGCACAGACTGTTTTTATCTGGGTACAGTAAACAAAACGCAGTCCTGTGATAATGGCCTATACAAGTCCTAACTGTAGTATAATAATTTAAAGATTCTTACAAGTCTTTATGAACTTGGTCTGGTCAAGACTTTTTTTTTTTTTTCAACACACTTCTCACTCCAGCTCGGAATGAGGAATGCAGTCTGGCAGCATAAGGTGTTCAGTAAACTCCAACAACATACACCTGATTACAGACTACTGTAGTGCGAATGACCTACCTCGACTTTTCACTTAAACAAACTGCCCTTATGGTTGGCCATCTGCTTTTTAGTTTATTTACCTTCTTTGACAGACGACATGTAGCAAATACTTATAGGAGAGTGTCATTGATACTTCGTTTTTTTTAACCTTGTGTTAACATTTCTTTGTTAGCTTTATCCATACACAGAGGATGCAGGCATCCTGTTTGCTGCCAAGAGACAGCCTGGGCTGGTGGCATCACTGGCTGATGTTGGCTGGATGGACCGAGATGATGATGATGGAGACTACTTTGATGAACCAAGGTTAAAAACAAACAAACAAGACAAACAAGAAGGTCTTTTATTAATTGTTACTTTTTATTTTGCATTCAAAGCTCTGGACCTCCAGCAGGACTTGTATTCAGAGTTCACCAACCTCAGCACAGACTAACCAGACAAAGGTCACTCCCGAGTCTGAACCAGGAGCCTCCTGACCCCCAGGGATCAACGACAGTAAATGATGAGGCCATACAGAAGATCAGTGCACTCGAGACTGAACTGGCCAAACTTCGAGCACAAATCGCACAAATAGTGTTGGCCCAGGAAAAGACCTCACAGCCAGGTATTTACATTTTTACGCACACCCATCTTGGCCTTTTGAATACTTTGGCTGTGTGATATTGAAAAAACGTGCGATACAGTGAAGAAAGTAAGTCAACAAACAAATAATAATTTGTTTTTTAGCAAAGCAAATGTCAAAACAAACAAGTGCCATGTATTTTTTTTCTTTTAGGCTGAGTTTGCAAAAAATGTGTCAATCTCTGTCAGACGGAAGACTTAAATGATTTTCCTATATGTGGTGGCTTCTTGTGATACACCTAATATGGTGATTTATATTTTTTACTATTGTGTAGCCCTAATTTATACTTGAGTCAAACATGGCTTGTCTGTTTGTGGATAACTGGATGTGCAAGTTCTGTTTTTTGCCACTAGATGGTAGTATAGTCTTGTAGTCTTAAATGCCAACTAAAACCTTTTCTCTTTCCCTTTCCTTTCTTTTTCACCAGCTGCTGCTACAGGGGCACCTCCCCCAACTCCTGCACCTTGTGGTACTCTGCCTCCCCCTCCTCCTCCACCACCACCACCACCACCACCCCCTCCTCCTCCGAGCCTCCAGCGGACATTTTCAGCCATTGACTTGATTAAGGAGCGCAAAGGGAAGAAGACAGACAGCCAGACAGTTTTAGAGCCTAAGCCAGCAGAAATCCCTAACATGCTCGACATCCTGAAAGACATTGGCAAAGTTAAGCTGCGCTCTGTCAAAAAGTAGGTTGCCACTTTCTTTGACAATGTTATATATATCTTTTGCATGTTTCTCAAATTGCATTTGAATTCTCACAAAGATGTCCATACTTTCTTGTTTCACAGTCGAGAAGGGGAAGCTGATGTTAAAACAAAGGCCAGTGAACCAGTAGATGCAGCAGCTCTCATCGCTGAGGCTCTTAAGAGAAAGTTTGCACATCGGTACCAGAACAACAGTGAACAGGAGGACAAGGAGGATTTCAAACTTCCTTTTTCAGAAGAAAATTCTAAACCAGCAGCCCCTTTGGTAACACATTTAGTGTGGATATATCATGATATCACCTAACTGTAATTGTTAATTTAGTTGTTTGTTTTTACAGTTTGGGCAGCACATGTTGAAGCCAACGGGAAAGAGGAAGCTACTCTGAACAGGGGAGTTTGGTTGGCAAAAGGCCTTAAATTCCAAATCTTTTGACATAGACCTGGACTGCCTCAACAATCTTAGTTTTTGCACTTTTCTAACTTGTATATAACTAGTTGTTGTATGTTATAAGATATAAGATCATTCCTGCTCATCTGTAACGTAGACATGGACAGTGAATGTGCAGTAACAGAACAGTGTTTAAGTTTGAATTGTTCATATTTAGTCAGCTGCACATTACCTACACAATTTTGCATTCCCATTTACAATGGGATGTGGTTGGCCAAATGCTTCTTCTGCCAGAGAAGAAAGAAAGGGAGCACTTTCTCGCTGCTGGATTACTGTATTTTGTTTGAAATGTGTGTTAATTTATGAGTAGATTCATTTATTTATGTTGTGGCCATTTCGTTGTGGTTTTTACCAACACTAATGATGTTTTTAGTGTCATTAATTCTAATGTGATGTTTTAGTACTTTACTGTTTTGACCAAAATTAAAACCAAAGATATTCCATTCATTGCACAAATTCTGGGACTATCATTCCTTAACTGTCTAAAGGTGCCCACACACTAGAGGATTTTAAATCTTTTGAGACTAAAGATCTGCGCACAGACCACACATACTTAAGGACAGACATGAGGACACACACGAGTCCCACCACAGATCATGCCGAGTTTTTATTGAGCCACGCCTCCACAGACCTAAAATTTTGGCTAAAAATCCTCTAGTGTGTCCAGCTTTAGTTGTACAGGAGTTGTCCATCGTAAGAAAAGCTTCAGTCTTCATCTGTACTGTGGTTGAAGTGGAGGATGTTTCACTTTTTATCCAAAGAACTATGTTCACAAATGTGTATGTTCATGCGTGTTCACAAAGCGTGGAGTTCAAGGCAATTAACACATTTGAACCAGTATTTTAAATCTTTCTGTATACAGTTTGACGCACTGAATCTACATAAATCATTCAAGAATGTGGAAGAAGTTACTTTTTCAACCAGTGAATTTGTTTGGGTTAAGCAATGATTGAGATTTACTTATAAATGTAAAATCAATAAACCCACTCATTGCTCTGGTGTGAGCCTTTTGGTTTTTGGTGCAAGTAAAATGCCAAAGTTTATCAGCCCCGTAACCTCTCACCAACACTCAATAATAGAGGCCAAACATTTGTCAACAGGGTTTATTGTTCAAACTTTAACTGCAACAGGCATGTATCAAAAAGGTCAATACAGCAAAAGCCTTTACAAAATCTGGCTCGACATACAAGTCATCCCAAAAATGGCTGTTGCAACAAATTGTAAACAGTTTTATCAACAGTCTTACAGCACTTACAGCAAAATACAAATCAGCCAAAGTAAGAAGAGCACCTGTTATGTTTTTAAAATGTCCCAACACAAACACAACTTGTGCCACTGTACAGAATCAAAGGACAAAACCAAAAAAATGGAATGTTCAAAGTCACTTGACCATTTTTGTTTTGGGGGAAAAAAAGCGGTGGTTGTTCCTTACAACAAAAAGGCAAAGGGAGTGGACAGTGCATTCAGAGACAAGCACACCATGCACTTAATGGGAACAAGAGTTGGTTTGGTCACTTAGCATAGTTTGTGCATAGTTATAAGGCATCATCGAGCAGTCCGTTAGGTTGCATGTGGCTGTGAGAGACATTCTGCAGAGAAGAAAAAGTCTCGTTCACTAGATCCTAATCAAGGAGAGGAAAAAACTACCTCGCCTTCCCGCTTGCAGTCACCCCTCCTCCTCTAGATAAGAGACTGGTAAAACCCTGAGGAGTCGAGTTGCGTGGAGTGGTGTTCCTGGTGAGATGCATATGCTGTGAGTAACTCATGTCTAGTGTGGGAGGGATGCTTCCCCAACACAAACCAACATATTAAAACACTCCAGTGTGGACTACTTTCCATACCTTAAAGAGATGATGAAAATCAGGCTGCTCAACCAGTGCTGTCATTATATGGAGTGCAAAAATAGTAGCGCAGGTGATGAACTTATGGCATCTGGTGTGTTTGACAAAGATCTGCTCATGGCTTAAACAGTGAGATGACAGTTCAAACAAGTGGTTCTTCACATCTGTGCTTCGAAGGCAAACCATGGAGCCGACTTGACTGACTTCAGTTCAAGGGAAAGAGCAGAGGAGATGCGTAAACAGTCTTTGTAGAGGCAGCAAAAGGACTGGGCTTGTCACATTTTTCAAAGTTTTTACATGAGGAAGAATCTTCAATACAAATGCAATATGGCATTATGTCTTAGGAGGGTCTCGGTGTGAATACTCCAGTTTACTGTGTCAATGAAAGTCATTCTTCAAATGTTTGTTTCCAAATGGCACTTCAAACACCACAAAGTGTGGTTGTGTTCATATACTGCTTTCCCCTTACGTCCACCAATAACAGTGGTGTGTTCAGTCAGTAATGCCAAAACTACAGTGGAATAATAAATAAAATAAAGCAAATAAAAGAAAATACAGCAGTAGCCAAATGAGGTATCTATGTATTGCTATATGCCAAAAAGAGGAATTAAAAATTAAATAAATTAAATAAATCAGTGGTTTATCAATGGGAGGCAAAGCAACAAAACAAAGAAGCAGGTTGGATCAGGTGGGCCGTCCCACCTGCCCCCAGAGGCTGAGGTCAAAGAGGAACGTCAGGATTGGCTGCTTCCCTGAGGTATTTCTTTGGAGCTGGTTCCTTCTGTCGTTCCTGTACTGCCCCCGTCTTTTGGGACAGGTGTGGGAAGCTCGACCTCTTCAGAGGCAGAGGTTTGTTCTTGCAACAGGCCTCCCCAACTAGCCTTGTTTAGCCCCATGTGGCCCAGCATGGTTTGGGACAGACGGGTGTCAGAGAAACGTGCCCACTCTGCGAACAGTGGCTCTGCCACATACGTCATGAAGCCTGGGGAAGAGGGTTGTTGACAGTTTAGACTGCATATAATCATATAATCTGACCATTAACACTCCATGTACTTGCCTATTTGAATGTTGCCGACACTATTTGTCTCTCGGTCACAAAGTGGACTGACTTCAAGATTGTGTTTCTTTTCTATGTCACCTGAAATGAAAGTGATAAACAAAACTCGGTTTTCTTTTGTGAAATTACTTCAAAATACAAAGTGTATAATCTTTCCAAACCTTGCTGGAAGAACTCTTCTGTCACTTTCTCACTCCATTGTTTGCTTAGCTCCCAGGGCCTGCAGGGGTTACAGATGTCTGCACATTTGAGGGCCATCTGGGAGAGGTGAGATGAGTCAGTTAGTATTAGACATACACAGCATGAATGATGCACTGAACAAGGACATTATATCTGACCTGCAGGATGAAGTGTCGATGGCTTGCGTTGCTCAAACACAGACTCTGCTGGTCCAGATGGAGGCGAAACCGGGACAGGTACTCATTTTGTTGACTGATATCAGTGGCCAATATCAAAGAGCCCAGCTCCCTCTCTAAACTCAGGCTGAAGTCCACAAAGAAAATAAATCACACAGTTCAACAGACTGATGTTTGAAACGTTTACAGTATATAATTATAGTTTCTATACGGACCTGTCCTCTGGAGGCAAATGTGAAAACAGCCCCGTCTCTCTGAGCAAGCCCACAGCAGATTTCCAATGATGATTTTCAAGGACAGAGGTATTCTGCTCACCCATTAAAATCAAAAGTCAGTTTTAGTCACTGCTTTCTTGAAAGCACAACAAAAATAATGTGTAGTTTCTCACCCTGTAGAGAGAAGCTAAATAGTGGTCAGTCTTAATAAGAAAAGGCTGGTTAACCCCAGGATGGTCCAAGTCATGAGTGGCAGCTGCAAGCAGCCCCAGAATGATGTCATACGAAGTCAGAGACTTTGCAAGCTGCAGAAAAAACAGACAGTTTACGCATGCGCTGAAACTGATCTATCGCATATATTGAGTGCAGGGGGAGAGTGTCTGACCTTGGGCTCTCTCAGATAGCAGTACATGGCCTGTGTGACATCTGCAGCGTGGACAGCATTGTGGTACGGGTTGTCGCTGTGGTAATCCTCTTGCACCATGACCAGGAACCTCCAAAGTTTGACCATGTCCAACTGAAAAAGCTCCACCAGCCCATACTGGTTCAGGAGGTGGAAGGTCAGGGTGATCAGGCTGTTTCCTGGAGAAAACGCACAATTAAAATGAACACAATTTTATGCAGCAAGGTACAGAAATCACTTACTTACCGTTTGTCAGTCTATCAAAAAGGAAAATATCAAAGTTCCAGTTTCCAACTTTATCCAGCATGCACTATGAGAAGAAACACAAACGTAATTAAAGACCAGAATTATTTTTGTTTGTGCTTTGTAGATTTCAGAAGAGGTCATACTCTGGCCTGTCCAGTGTAGTCTTCATCGAGGATGTGGAGGGGCATCTGCTGGGGGATCCCCCGCAGCACTCGGGACGAGTGCAGGTATCTCTGGAAACTCAGCAGTCTGTGGACTCTGCGCTCAGGAGCTGAGGCCGCTGTGGAGCCACATCCCAAGCGAGCTGTAGTAAAACAATGCAAATCTTTATTAATAATGCTTATGAAAAGCCGTTGGGGAATTCTGTGCTGTGCCACAGGCTCATGGGGCTCACAGAGTCATTTGGATCACACAGGCAGGAGGGGATCTGACACCAACTCCGCGATATACAAACAGTGGCTGCTGACACAGCCACCCACTCACAAGCCTTTGGTCTGGATCACACAGCAGACAACACACACAGAAGCACTGGGTCTGGAGAACCTGTGGCTATCGTACAGAAACACAGGTTTGGGCCACTTTTGGTCAGAATGTCCACACATACATAGACTTTGTGGGTAGTTAATGAGGTAATGAAATGGCTTTTAGACAAGATTTACGTAAGGACACTTCTGATCTTTATCATCGTGTGAGAAAGCAGTGCACAAACACCTGTCAATCATGTTGAACCAGGACAAAGCATCCTGTTTGATCATTTTATTTGTTAAAAACAAGCTGATGGGGGCCATTGTTCATACTTACTGTGAAGAGTTCGGAAGTCGATGCACAGGTATGGGTGGGAGCTCCTTCGTTCCGGTTCAAATCCAACCTGACTTCTGACTCTCACATCTCCTAGAAGAAATCAGCACTTATTCCCTCTAAAGCCATGCTGTTTTCAGTGTAAGCTGTGCTAGGCCAAGTAGTGTTTACAGTTAAACTTTTAGACTTCACTCTGTCTTGTGCTGCTTATGTGCCACTTGCTTTACCACAGGATAATGACATAGTAATTCACATCATTAAACAACCCACGTGACGTTTAAAAATTGAAGGCCACTTTTTAAAAACATTTTATGCACCGAGCCTAACCAATAAAGCACATCTTTTAACCCACTTTTTTGGGAGTGGGGGTTAAAAACAGGTAAATAAAAGATTTGTAAAAACTATTTGACCCAGCCCTGCTGTATGATATACAAGTGCAGTTACACACAGTCACACACTCCCACATACCAGAAGAGGAAATTCAAATGGACAGACAAGTCGATCAAACAGCTGAGCATGCAATGCCATGTCAGAACGGTCTGCTCTAGATTAGTACTGATAGGCATTGAGTGATCTAGAGTCATCTATGGCTGTTTAGTAGTCAGGCAAAGGAACATGGACAGGCTGGAGCTCTGGACTCGGGTCGGCGGCTGCAGTCAGCAGCAGTGAGAGCAGAGTGAGCTATGACACCGATGCAGTAAAATGCATGTTTTTCAGGCAATTTTCTAGACAGCAAGACATGGTGTGGAAGTATTTTACCCAGTTGTCAACAGTGCAATGATCCATTTTGCAGCAGGGCTTTAGTTGTGTTGTGTATTAGATTTGAAATCAGAGCAGTCACACAGGTATGTCCCCCCAACCAGTGCGTTACTTACTTGCAAACAGCTGTTTGAAAACTACACAAGCCCCTATCAAAATATCAAAAACTAAGATTACTATCATTTCAGCCCAAATTGATCGTCAACATTATTTTCAGTATGCCACAAGCGTTTTGTTGTTCTAGTAAGAAAGGCCCTGCATGCTCACTGACCATAACAGTGTGCCCGATAGTTGCAACCTATATACCATCTGCAGCTGCATGTGCCTAGGCCTCGCGTGCCTGTGTGATTAGACTGAGAGTCAATGGGTCCATGTTTCCCCGTGGTGCATTAGTGCTGATGCTCTGGGGTGGATGTAGGTCATGTCATTATAACTGATGTGGCAAAAGCTTTGACTCCAGCTATCTGAAAGCAAATCAGCATTAACTTGACAGACTAACGCCAGTGTACACTAGTGTGCCACTCACCCAGCACAACTTCATAAGAGAATTGAGACATGCCTATTCTACTGATGTATCACAATGCTACTATAGAGGATGCTTTGACTTCTAGAGCGCAGAATTTCAAAACATCCAAAACTGTATGGCTGCTATAAGTAGCTAAACACTTTTTTGCAACCATTCGGCATTAGGCCATGTTCAAATAGAATTAGACAGTGTATGGTAAGCTGATTCAAACACACAGCACCAACAATTACATTGACAAAGCACTCCAGCAGGCTTTGTCATTGATGTCTGGTTAAGCAACACTCTTCTGTTAAAAGGCTTATTCGCATAACAATAAACATCGGTCTACAACATCTGTGCATCAACATGAAGACAGATGACATCATAACTTTGCAATGGCCACTAATGTTAAATAGAGATGGGGACAGGTGAGATTCGTATAGTTATTATGGTCATTTTTGGCTAATACATCAAGCTCAAGGGCCAAGCGACAAATATAACTGTACAGGTTCAACATTTGAGGATTTTCCTTTTGTATGAAAACAAAACAATCACCAGAGGAACATGGCCCTGTTTGGGAGTAATCACTGCCGAGAATCTGACAGCCACCAATAACATGATGCAACAATTAAAGATTCAACTTTGTCTCAGTATTCACGCCCAGTTGCTCCTGCAGTGGCGGAGACGACGGGGAAGGGCGTGGAGTCGGTCGGAGCAGGTACAGGACTGACCATTAGTAAAATACTTACCTAGCATACGAATGTACAGGGCTGTCTGGTCCGAGCTGTCGTAGGAGATGGCCCCTCGCCTCTGTTCAAAGGAAACACAAACACAGAAGTGAAAATGTGATTCGTGTGCCACTGCAGACGATCCTGAACATGATGGAAATGACACGGATCATACTGCTCTCATGACTCAGTGTTGCATGTTGTGCTACTACTGTGTTTTAATCAGCGCTTTGAGAACGTACACAAACTGTTTGACTGATAAAACATGTTCTAGCTCCATATCATCAACCCGATATGGCACTTACACCGCCGTTATCAGTCATGTGAGAAACACATGCCTTATCTACACACACAGACGCTCATAGGCCTACTGACATGTAGTCATGCTCTCCCACAAACAGAAATTAGACCAGTAACAGGTATGACTAGGACCTTTATCACAACTATTTATATATTAAGAAATGTGTTTGTAATCATGATAACTAGTCACTGCATACGCCTGTTATTGAAGTACTAAATTAAGTTGGGGAACTTGAAGTAAACTACTATTTTAGGAGTGCAATGCAAGCCTCACGGAGCATTTATTACTTTGCGTTCATGAAGACAGATTGGTCGAAGAGGTAAACCTACACTCGCATCAACCTTGGGAACAGACTAAAGATCATATCAAATGACACGATGAATTATGGGGAGTTATATTTAAAATAGGGCCCTCTTAACAGGAACAAACTTGATTACGTTGAGCCAGGGCTCTGTATAGTGTATCGTGGTAAAAAGGAAGCTCAACTGGTTCTGTGGAATTTGCTTATTACGTTGAGTGGTGTTCAGATGGCAATATGTAATTCATTCAATCATTCAAAAGTATTTTCTCCTGGAAGGGGAAAGAAATGAGTCCTTCTGTAAAATGTAAAAATAGACATTTGTATAAAAACCGTGCACACAACACTGTTCAAATCAACAACTAAAAAGCAAGCCGTTGTTAGCATTATTGTGACCGTGACCCTGAGAAGTGACCCTGAAACATGTTTATACTAATCCATGTGAAGAATTGGGATGTTAGAAATAGGTTAGGGACATGAGGAATGAGTTTGGACAACAACTAACAATTTAAACTTCACAAATAATGAAGGAGGGAGCCTGAAAACAAAACAATAAAAGGTATAGGGCCTTTTAGGACACACTACTGTTTGTCTATAAATAAATGATCATAATAAAATCCTGTATCCAGTCCAATGCACGTCTCTGCTCATATTTGTTCATCACTGGCGAAATTATAACACAAAGTTCATCATCTACTGGTCAAATATTACTCCAATACAAGTACAGGTTGCGTAATAAAATTATTACTGAAGTTGCTTGAAGGCTTTATGCTTGATTTTCTTCCTATAAGTAGAATGGAATTTGTTTTGTCATCCTTTATTATATTGTAAACTCAGACAAATATAAAGCATTTTTGGAAATTTCAGGAGTTTACAGGCTAGATTTCTTGCACTTCTGTGACCGTGACCCTAAAAAGTGACGGCCCAAGTTTGGAAATGTGCTTATGAATGCATCTCTGATGAAATTATCTTAGAAATGAGTTAAGAAACTTAGGAATGTGTTGAAACCACAACTATCAATTTAATTTACTCGCTCCCCTTTCATTATTTGTAATCAAGAAAAATAATCAGGATGTGTACAGTTGGAATTATACTATTGCCAGCAATACAAAACAAGCTCCTAATGACCAGTCTCAAGTCTTTTGACGAAAATATAATTTAATTTTAGTTTTAAAATAAATCTTGTTAGTTTTAGTCTAATTTAAAAAAAAATTCCATGTAAATGTAGTCGACTAACTTTGAAATAGTAAACTTTACATTTGTATCATCTCCAACATCGAAACACAGAGCTGTTCTTTGGCTCTTTCAAACTGAGTCACTGTTGTTTGGATCATTTTAGTTCCTTCTTTTCATTTTAATTTAGTGTTTAGTGTACGAAAATATCTGGAGATTTTAGTCATAGTTTTGGTTTCAACTAACTTTAATTTAGTTTTAGTCTAATTTTAGTCAGCAAACATAACTGACTAAGTGACTAAAATGACAAAGTTAACACTGAGACACAGTAAAGGCTATTTTTGCAGTGGGTGATCAAAGGAGGGATTTGGATGAGGACCTAACCTATTTAAATCTCACATTTGTCTGTCTTTAGTCATCTCCATGGAGCCGAGCTGGAGGCGTCCCCGCTCCCAGGAAAGTTACAAGTCAGGTCTTAGGAGAGGAGCCGCTCACAGCAAAGACACATGTTTGCTTGGTCATTTTTTAGGCATTTTTCAACAATAAAAATATTTGGAAAAAATAAATGCTTGTATTTTTTTTAATTTATTGGCTGAAATGTTATGTGGTGTTCCTTTAAGTAGACGCTAACTTTTAACTTCTGAACCTTTGCAAAAATGCAGCGGAGTAGAAAGTAGCAGATTATCAGATTTATCTTTCAAATATGGTGGAGTGAAAGCAATAAACTTCTCAGCAAAAATACTACGCAAGTAAAGCAGAGCCGCACAAACTACACCTAAAGTTTGTTACTAACCACCACCGGGTTTAGAGTTTGCCATTACAAGGCGTTGATGGTCATTAGTGAACTTTGAAATAGCACACCACGCGTCGTCCTTAAATATTTTATCTGGATGGCGTCATCAACGGTACACCTGTGCAGGAGCCAGCTGTCGTCAGAGCTGTTGTTTATTGAAGACAGTGGCGGGGCATGTGCGAGCAGGCCGCCCTGTGCACACGCAGCTTCTCTGGGCTCTGCAGCATTGGCTCACCTCTCCGTGCACTTCATAAATCCTGGCCCCCATCCAGGACAAGTCTCCACTGTCTCCACCGGGGCTACCCTCAGTTCGGGTTTCCCATTCCGCCGACGGGCCGCATGACTGTCCACAAGGCTGCAGGGCGGCTGACTTATGGGGGGGCTTGACCACACTCTCAGACTGGCTGGCTGGCTGTCTGATTAGGGGTGAACCGGGGGACGCCCTCTCAGTGACTACGCAGGCGTTTTACCTGAATAAGACTTGTACTTTGGATGCCGTAGAAATAAAATTTAAAAAAGAAAAAAGAAAAGGAATAGTGGTAGGGTAATTTCTGTGTATTGAAAATTATTTGCGATTTATGCTTAAAAAGATTCACAACATGTTCACATAAACAATTGAGAGGGGACTGAAATATGAGCTGCTAAACTAATACAAAGGCCGCATGCATTTCTGATTATAACTTTTGTGATCAAGGGCCACATCCTGAAACGCGTTTGTGATGGTGAAAATTGTCAGCTGTCCTTGTTCTATGGGTCAATGGACAACATTTTAAAATGTTTCAAATGCATGTAGCTGGTTTTACTGGACTTGTAACCTTATTGTAAAGTGCCAAACGAAGACATCAAGGTTACTGTTAATATCTATTAAAAGTACAGTTGTGCTCATCATTTACATTCCCAGGCAGAATTTTAGATTTGTGATAACAGAAAAACTTTTTTTCCCACTCATGGTAAGTGGTTGTGTGAAGCCATTTATAGTCAGAAATCTGCGTTTACTTTTTTTAAATAATAATGACAACAGAAACTACCAAAAGCTTACATACCCCAGTTCTTAATACTATTCTAAATTCCTGGTCTGTCTTGCACAGAGGTTGCAATCAATTTAGACCAGTGCCTTTGTAGCTTACACATCTCCAAAACATCAGTGATCCACCTCCGTGTTTCACAGTAGAAATGGTGCATTTCATCATAGGCCTGTTGACTTCTTTCCAAATCTAGCGCTTACGGTTGTTGCCAAAAAGTTTCATTTTGGTGTCATCCCTCCAAATTACTTTGTTCCAGAAATTTTGAGGCTTGTTTCTTTGGTGTTTGTTGTATTGTAAGTGGAACACTATGTAGCAATTGTGTAGCAATGGCTTTCTTCTGGCGCCTCGACCATGCAGCCCATTTTTCTTCAAGTGCCTCCTTATTGTGCATCTTGAAACAGCCACAGTCCTGTATTTCAGCTGAAGTTATTTGTGGGTTTTTATTAGCATCTAGAAAAGTTTTTTTCGCAGTTGTTGCTGAAATCGGAGCGTGGTTTGGTTTAAACAGAATCCCTCATTTTCCACTTCTTAATTAGAGTTTGAACACTACTGATCTACCTTTTTATATTCCTCTCCTGTTTTATACAGTTCAATTACCTTTTCTCGCAGATCCTTATGACAATTCTTCTGCTGTCCCCATGACTCCAGAAACCAGAAACATCAGGTATGTAAACTTTTGATCAGGGTCATTAGGGTAGTCTCTGTTGTCATTATTATTTACAAAGAGTTAACACATTTTTGGACAATAAATGGCTTCACACAACCACTCACCATGAGTGAAAAAAAGGTTTTTGTGTTACGCCTTTTGCACCTGGGCCATTGTTTGGGCGCACCTGGTTTGTTGTATATAGGATATTAGAACTGCCTAAAAGTATAGTAGTGTTTGCGATTTGCTGACATCCCTAGTAAAAAACGTTTTATCCAAACAAAGACAATATGATGCTCCATTAAGTCAAGTACTTTAACCTCAAGCTACAAACAAGTTGTCCAAATAAAGAGCAATAAAGAATCAACAAATTTGGGATTTCTACTATTTGATTAATACAGTGCTGCTCTGTAAAATATTTTTGCACAATTCTGGGTTTGTTTGTTTGTTTTTTTGTTTGAGGATGATCACACTGGTGCTGCCGCTGAAGCCCAGTATCCAGGAGCTAATAACAGCTGTCAACTGCCACAAACACAAACATGTGCAAACACCAGTACAAGCTTTCCGCCACATTACTTCATATGTACAGGATTAGTTTAGAGTCCACACACACTTCACACCGTTTCTTTTCCAAGATCATGACAGCAGCCAATCCAAAGCTAATATTTTACCGACTAGCAAACAGTTTGACTCCGGGTGGGTAATCTGCAAAGCTGTATTTTAGTGTCAACAGGCCTTTCTGTTTACACACAGCACTGGTGGTTGGCGTGAGTGTTATACATTCTGTGTGTGTGTGACACTCGGGGGGGCGGGGGTGTTTGGATCGATGGGAACATTAATGACGAGTGCGTACTGCTGCTATCCCTAAGCTGGAAATGGAGGGCTGACCAGCAGCACGGCCAACTCTTCCCAAACAAACCTTTAGGACAGAGCTTAAAGCCAACACACACTTAGGAGGACTCTTGGCACTTAAGTGGACACTGGCGTCTACTCCCGTGTGTGCGGCTGAAGAACAAATGGCAGAGCTAAGCTAACTATATCAGATTTAGCTGTACAGCATGGGAGCGACCTTCAAACGCCCACTACCACAGAATAAAGTGCCCAATGCGCATTATGAAACACCACAAATGCGCAAATGGGTGTTAATATTCATGTCTATTACAACTCCCTGGGGCACAATTTGAGAAAAAAACAACAATGTGTAACTAGATTTGCAATTTCTGTTTTTAAAAACTAAAAACTACTATACAAACTACTTCAATCATTAACATTTGAGAGAAAAATTCTGAACACATTTAGAGGTCTAAACTACAGGGTTAGACACAGGGCTTCACAAATGTTTTTGCTCTCTACTCACTGTGGCTGGTCAATTAGACATTTTATAAGCCGTAAGTAAGTAACATTTGTAATATTAGCCTACATTTCAGAGCCTGAACAAACAGTTTAAGTAGATTGCATTTTAAACCAGGATTTATTTAAATTGTGCAGCTTATTTGGAGGCTTGCTTCTTTGGTGTATTCTACTCTCTAGATTCAGGCCTACCTAGGTAGTTTTTTTGTTTTATTCTTAAATGCTATGGCAGTGAAGTTACATCACCATGAGACCTGACATCTGTAAGTTATGTTGAGTAGTTGGCTGATGTTATCAAGTAATGGTAAGGCCCTAAGGAAAAAGTCCTGATCTGCTTCATCTTTGTATATTGTAAATTTCAAAGTTATATCATTCTATTTTTAAGTATTTAGTATTTTATCTTTGTATTTTATACTTGTAAATGTGTGCATATTCCAGATATATATGCCATAGTACCTATACTCATACTAAAATTCACATTTTATTAGTTTGTTGTTGTTTTTAAGATTACTATTTGAGCTACTATTGTGACAACGCAATTTCCCTTGTGGATCAATAAAGTCTGTCTAAGTCCAAGTCTAAAAGTTCCCATTTGTGTTTTTTTAATTGATTGTGGTTATTTGTGCAGCGCCTAAAGTCCCTTCACGGTTTGTGTCTGTTATGATTCACGGATGGAAGCACAATTAACTGATATCCACATCGCAATTTTAAATACTATACTAAAGACTGAGGGTTTTTTTCTGCCTTGCAACATCTGCCTATCCAACATTTTATGAAGCTGAAATATAATAAATAGTACCACAATGTATAATAGCAGTTTTAGAAGTATATTATGTTGACAATACTAGGGCTGGGACATTAAATAATGATATTGGAAATTTCCTAATCATGGTTTATGAAGACAATTGCCATAAAACCACGGCCCCAGAGCACATGGCTAATATAAACAAGTCTGTTCAGCTACAACAGACATGAAACTCAATTCACCAGAAGAAACTGAAATAATTATTGTGATAATCGTGAGACAAATCCCCACATCGTCCCATGCCTAGATAATACTCAAAATGAAAAACACTGTTCAACCAAATCCCTTTCACAATATCAGTCGGAAAAATCTCTAGGGTGAAGGATGTTTGAAAGTAAGGGAAGGAGCAAACTAAAAGGCCAAGCTGAGGCCATTAACTTATATTTCAGTTTTAGATCCTCCTTATCTCAAATTTCCATCAGTTCCTATGACTCCTAAGGCAGCAGTGCTTACAAGATTTGATGTAGGGCAGAGACAAATGGAGGATGTACAGCTGGCCTCTTCTTAGAAATCAGACAGCAGCAACTTCAATGTCTTTAATCAAATATAAACCATTTCCTGCAGCTCTTACCCTGAACAGTTGTGTTAGCCCTGACCCAGTTTAATGCAGCGTCCACACACAAGGCTTTTATCGCCGACCAATCTCATCTAAAATCTACACTATGCATTAGATTTAATAAGGACATTTCCTGTATTATTCCATATGCAAAAAGACAGCCATATCAGTACAGCGGAAAGGTGTGGCTCAATACAAACAGATCCAGACCAACGTTTAATGCCTGGATAATTGTAAAATGTTGTTTGCAAATCTAAGTCTTTCTTATGATCTACACCGGCAGTGAGAAATATTTGTGAAGAAAAAATACAGAATTTTTAAACTAAATCTTTGTTGAGAGCTGTTGGTTAGTATTTCCAAACGCAATTTTGCAAACCAACTTCACAATTTTCTAAACACATTAGAAGTAGTTTATTTGCTTAGACGGACATTTGCCAAGCACCTGGAGCTGCACCTGAGTAGTGTTTGCTTGCCGCCTAAGAACAAACCAAATTTCAGTGTTGTTTAGCCTTTTACAACTGCTTGTACAACAGATCTTCCATTGTGCTCCCCGCAGTTCCACCTAAGCTCGTTTACATAGGGCTCTGTGCCTTATCTTTCATTCTCTCCCTTACTCTCCCTCTGCGAGCTCTGGAGGTGGTCACAAAACTCAGATCTCTGAGGTCAAGGGTTATGTGATGTCTGAGCGAGGGTCAAATTAGGTCATTTTACTGCTAACGACATTAGAGAAAGCCGTATGTTTGAAAATTGAATTTGCTTTGAAAGGACTGCTTTCGTGGAATTGTCAAAGCAAGCTGCTTAATGTAATTTGGGCCTTTGTTTTTTAGATTAGCAAAACTTTACAACCCGCAGGCCATCTCAAACAAAGCAGTAAGATGTGTGCTCTTAAACGTCCATGTTCAGAAAACTGTATTGTGTCATCTGATGTTTTTGCAGCTTAAATCCTTAAATGAGGAAGTTCCTATAAACTCTCAGAAGAGTTACACATACTCCAAACATTTCTGTGACTCAGCAGCACAGATGCATGAACTCAAAACTTGCTGCAGAGTTATGACCTCTTCTAGCTCTCAACTGGATGTTTCGGGACATTCCAGTAACGTCAGGGCTACACACAGGTGGAGCAGGGGTGCGTGCATGTGCAAAGCTTGGGACAAGGCCGACCAGATGGAAGAGTGGTTTATATAGAGCCCACTCTGACACACTCCAGCTGCGCTAACTTTAGGAGTACGAGCGGCTCTGAGGAGAGGGCTCGGCTGAATGGAAGAGCTGCTGCTGTGAGACAAGGCAGTGTTGACACCAAAGAGAACAGCATCTGCAACTAATGTTTTTACTGGCAGCTGAAGTGTCATAAAGTGATTTAAAGGTTCTTTTATACAGAGTGCTTTCAGGAGCCATGTATAAATGTGCTTTAAGCAAAGCTCTATTAAACAAGAGCAGTTAGAGATGGGGGAAGGGAGGCACTTGTTTCTCCCTGGCCATCCACACGACTCAAGAATTTCATTAATTTCAAAGATAACTCCCAAGCTTTTTCAGAAGAGGGAATACAAATACCTGGATTTGAAGAAAACACCTGCACTGCAGACATTAGTTTGAAGCCTTATATAGCCATGCTAACATGTTACTGTATGGGTCTGTATGGCACATATTGTAACCGATGATCCACTGATGTATACATCCATATTCTCACGGACGATTGCACTCCACGCTACAGCACAATAACACACTGTCATGTGACTGGGGCCCCTCATGGAGAAGCCGAGATTGGTGGGGAAATATTGTGCGTCTAAACGTGGAATGGGAACATAAGGTATTTCTGTATATTCATAACAAATACAAAACTGCTCCAAGACAGTTAAACTTTGGCAGAATAAGGGTTAATGTTTTGTGAGAGATTGTGAAACACCAGGCAGAGTCTGAACGGCTCCTTTAGCATTCTTACCACATCCTGAAACTACGTCAATGCGATGGCACTGAGCACAACAAAAAAAATAATAATCTTATCGCTTCAGTTAAAATCAACAGTTAACTCCCTCAGAGAAAAGCGCCATGGGGCTGCTCTTATCTGTGTGTCTCGTCTACTGTATGAATGATATGTGCCCTTCTTACGCACAAAGCCTATCACCTTCACTTGCAGCCAAACATCACAAAGGCCGATCTGGGCAACCGGCCCACGGTCCCTGGACTCAGAAGAACACCCCTTTTTAGAATGAGCAGTACATTGCAACCGTTTACTAGTTTTCATGTCTCAAATTTCGTGTGTAACGTACTCAACCTCCACAGGTGCAAACTACATTTCATTCACAAGAATCACTACACAAGAGTAATGCATTAGACACTGAAAAACACAAGTCACACCAACATTCATGAAAGCAACTGTAAAGGTGGTCCCTTCAACCAAGTGAAGTAAAGCCACTATGGGACCATTATGTGACTTGAAAAACACATCTTGATTTGTATGACAGTTTTCTTATAAATGATGTAATGCTGCTCAGAAAGAAATATTAATGAAAATGTAATGATGTTTTACTTCACATTTTGACTAGAAAGTTTTTTTTAAACCCGTTTTTAAAAATTGCCTTTAGCCACGCAGAAGAGTAGATCATCTGTGTCAAACAAGTATGTGCAATTATCCAACCTACAGTATGGATGGGGCCCACTATAGAGAGCTGGCTTCAGGGCTGGGTAGTTTTTTCCTTGTCTAGCTAATGCGCTATAAAAAACATTCTGTATTGTTATTGTATGTCAGTAAATGCTCTATGCCTGGATAACACTAGGCAAGAACTTATTGAAAAGAACAGTTAAATCAACACACCACCAACATGCTCTCCTTCCTACCTAAAACAAAAGCTGCTTTGTAACGTGCCCACTGATTAATGTCATTTCTACGCCTCTTACTGCATATTTACACCTAATCATAAGCATTCTTAACTTCACTGTGACGTATTCTTCTAAGAGCCTGTCGTGAGCTCAAGACTACTCTTTCATCCTCTGTTTACAAGGGGAAATGTCTTCACTTGTGACGGAGGTACTAGGGGGGGGAGTCGAGAGCGAGCGTTGAAGCAAGCAGAACAAGATAGTCGGTGAAAGAATAGAGGCTGAGACTTTGGCCATCTGTGAGATTGGTCTGAAGCCAAACCACTGCCCACAGAGCCCATGCACATGCCTAACTGCCTCCTCCTGCAACAAAGTCCAGCTTTGCTTCCACCAACAACGGGCAAAAAGAGGAACCACACGCAAATCACTTGAGCTAGTCGGGATAAGCGCGTCTTCCGATGACTTTATTTTCAGATCATTCTCATCGTATACTGTGAAAGTGTGCTTCCAGCTCACAGTATTCAGCTCTGGTCAAATTTATTGCCAAACAAGAACAATGGAGCACACCTCCCACTTGCAAAACAGAAACGATCTCTTATGTGATGAAACAAAAACCTGTTGAGAGGGAAGCGCAGGAGTTTATGAAAGATGTCTAGTGTCTTGAATTAGGACAAAGACGGCTTATATTTACCATGCAGCGGACTCTGCACGGTAATGTGCTACTTAAAATTGGCCTTGGGACAAGGAAGTCGGTGAGAAGTTCAAACACTGGACAAAAGTCATTGCAACAGGGAATTCATAGTACAACAACAAGCAATTGAAATGATGAGAAAGCGTCTGAATTACCACACTGAGACCTCTGTACATTGGGGGATTGTGATGTCCGAGAGGTTCAAAGTGGACACACATGGATGGCTATGTGGAGCAGTGGCCTAAACAAAGCACTAATGAACGGCCTATTGAAAACAACATGAAACAGATGACTGAATGCTTAGTAATCTACCAGGTGAGGACTTGACAAACAGGGCTCTTACGATGCAGGGCAGGAGTCAAACCACAATCAAGCATTAGCTAAACTTACACCTTCACGGATCACTTATTGAGTAGAAGACGTGTTGATTATCTTGGTATTCATCTTGCAAAGAATGTCAAAGGGCAAGAAAAGCTACAACAAAACTCTACATCTGAGACTCCGACGTTGTTTGACTAATGGAGTGGAAGTGCATTGTACCGCTGTGCTACTTTTTCTGTTTACATGAGACTCAAGCTAAATGTGACCCCAGAACGTCTGTTGGGCCCTAAACCTAAATTAAAAACAAACTAACCAGCTACATTTCTCTCAACAATGATTTATGCATCTTCTGTTAATGAGTCTAGACATGAAAACATAACACACTCATTCACTGTAGTCAACTTGTAAATTATGGCAGGCAACCAATCCATTTAGGAAGAATTCCCAACTGTGATTTTTCTGACTATTGCAATTAGATTTTCAACTTATGCTTTTCAAAAATCATGCTTTAGCTCACAGTGCACATTTTTAAACACGTCCATACAATTCATTTCAGAATATGTTTGTGGAGGTCTGAACAACACAGTCAGCAGATTTTAAACAAAATAGAATCAAATGGAGATGGCATGTTGTTGTTTGCATGAACATTTTACCTCTTAAATAATTGCAACCATACAAATTGCAATTAACGGTGCAGTCCTTGTACTGCACAGACATTAAAGGCCGTTCCCATCCCACCCATTTAGATTAAGTGTCACTTTTCAATGTTGCCAATTAGGACCCAAGGTATTGAAAAAACTTGTGATATGCGATACAGGTGTACAAACAATATTGCGATAATAATATTATTGCGATATTCTGCTGCACCATTTCAACACTCCTTTCATCTGAAATCGTAAATAATTTGTTATTCAATTGTGTCAAAACAAGACTTCAATGAACACTAAATCAAGGTCAAAACTGAGGCTAAAACTGAATTCAATTATGGGAACTATAACTTTTGCACATTTGATGTGATTCCTGCAGACTTTTGTTATTTTGTGATATGGATATTGCATCACTTAATACTGCTGTACAATATTTTTAGTCGGGCTGCGCTCAATATATCGTATCTGCAATATATGTCGTATCTGCAATATATCGTTGTGTGTATCGTATCGAGTTACCTGTATCGTTATTAATGTAATATGCTTGTTTGACCCCTTGGCTAATTCAGAACGTATCACAACACACACACCAACTATTAGTTGGCATAGCAGGTTTAACTTGCTGAGCACATTCAACATGATAAAAACGTGTATTTAGCTTAGTACACTCATAAGATCCTTTTTCATCCATTTCTAAGGAATATGTATTGTATTATGGATGCTGTGCCTGGATACACTTGTATTGCGATACGTACTGTATCTTATTGATATATTGTGTCGGGATACCTATCGTGAAGTTGTTGGAAATACCAGACCCTAATTTTAGTGATATTGTGCAGCTCTTTTCCCAATGGAATTGTACAAAAAAAACAACTAGTGTTAATCCTATGAAATAGGATTCATTTCTCAATGAAATGGTTTCAAGTTTTAAATTCATAAAGCCCACCATATCTCAGAACTTGTCCCACTTATAAACACTTCCTTAGGTGGTCACCTCTAGTCAAAAGTCAAAACTAATACTTGTGGTATCCTCCTACACTGCTGGTACAGGCCAAACCATGGGGGCTTTTCTATCATCTTTATCAAAATGGTTTTAGGTGATGTGTGTGTGCAGTGACAGATAAGAAAATGTTGTGTGCTTGTGTAAATGAGTGAATGTGCACAGTGTGTTAAGGCCTAGATATCCAACAACCACCTGCAAGATTCCTGTGGATTACTCATGTTTTTGTCAAAAAGAGCGGATTTAAGGCCTTGGACACTGCAAATGTCATCTGGCTAAATGATTCAAAGCAAGGGAGGCGATTATACCTGTGACAGTTGTCTCGGATCAGGAGCCCCGAAGAGAGAGGAGCTGGAGCTGAAACTTATGGCCCCCCTCCGGCTGAGAACATGTTTGGGAACCGGCCTGTCCAGAGGCAAAACCGGCAGCTGATAACATACTTCCATTGAATAGTCAGAGTCAGAGTCAAAGATGTAAAAAAATAAAACGAAATAAAATTGGTGACAGCAAATAACAAATGCGGCGCAGAGTTGCTGATAAAGAAGAGTGTTTCCAAAATCCTTTCAATAATGTGATCTGCTATCGAGCGGCAGAGTGTTTGTGTTCATGATAAGCGACTCAAAACTTGTCCCGATCGCCTTCATTGATGTCGCGTCTCGTCTACTGCTACCCCCACCTTTGGTATCGTTCTGTGAGGGAAAAGATCATGCTGTTGCTGCTGCATTCGCCCCTTTCCTTCTCATTTCACTCAAATCCGGGGCCCATGAACAACGACGAGACCTTGTTGTCATTTTCGAGGTCTCTAAAGAAACGCTTCCTCATATTTTTTTTTTGTTTTTTTTTTTTTTTCTCAGGGCAGCAGCCTCAAAACCGTCCGTGTTCACGCGTGTAGATCCGCAAATCGCATATCCAGAAACAAACACAAAAGGCACGGTCACTTCCCCAAAAAATATGAACGTATCATACTGAATGTGCACTGGGGTAGGCAGCAGCAGCAGCAGCAGGCAGGCGGCAGATGAAGAAGCGATGGCTGCTGCTCCTCCAGGATGTGACCAGCGACACGACCGATCTCGAGGGGGGGGAAAAAGGACTTACACCCCGCGGCGAAACGGCATCCACGCGAAGGGCTTCTCCGTCTTTTTCAGCAGCTGCATGGCGATGATCAAGGAGTAGTTGTTAAAGCACCCAAGTGTGTGTCTGGCTCAAAGAGAGAGAGGGGGGTAGAGGAAGAGAGGGGATCCCCGACGTTTCATCGCGCGATCCCGCCGCCTTCTGGACAAAAACACTGGCACGCGCAAACAAAAATGGCAAAAACGCTAAACTAAACCGCTCTAATTTCCCGTAAAGCTACTCACCTACCGCCCAACACATCTGCCTACTGTATGGGTTTAAGGCTACACATCACCTGCCAGAGATGGTGCTGTTGAAGCGAGCAAATAACGCCCTTGTGGAAAGGCGGCCAATCGCGCACAAGCTGCAATTGCAACCCAGTCGCTGATTGGTTAATGGCCCCAACAATGTTTACAACGGGCCTTGTGATTGGCCGCACCACCGGGGTGATCCCAGGACCTATATGAGCAGTCGTTTGCAGACGGCGTGGACTTTCTCAAGGGTATTCCTCACAACGGGGTTTGCCCTGCAGCGAGCGGTCCACATCATTGCCTGTGATTACCTTCCTCTCATGAGTCATACTACTTGGGAGCACAGTCTCACTACAGTTGGAAATACAGGCTTTATACAGAGTCAGGCTACGAGATGCTTTTAAGAGATGGTGGCATTGTTATAGGCTACTGAGGCGGTTCACTCTCTTTGTTGCCTGTGTGATGTCTGGGTGCATTTTATGATAGCCCTGAGACTTTTGGCAGTTTTTTTTGCTTCATTGCACTGTTTGTCCCTCAGATACAACACGAATCCTGCATGAGATTTAATATTACCAGGCCAAATCATGGACAGCAGTGGGGTTTTGTGGCATGTGCTCTTGAACAATAGATGTGCCATGGCAACACTCGGTGCCAATGAAGCCATAATCCCCTCCCATTTCTATGGCTTTCAATCCAGCTCCCCACTATCACGCCTCCCACAAAGAGGTTCTGCATCCTTCTCAAACAACGACAGCAACATTGCAAAACAAACAATTATAGTATTTTAATAACTAGAGGGAGATTCTGCAATACAGAAGGGTATGTTGAAAAGCTACATGGTTCAAAGACCGTTTTGTTTTAGCAATATTTGTAAATAGTAAATCTCTCAAGTGAAATTTGTTCAGAATAAAAATCATTACCAAATTATTTTATGTTACAGACAATATCTATATAATAATAACCAAGGATTTATCGTCACCCCATAGGAATAAAATATAAGGCCATATAAATTTAAATCTGGGATACTAAAATGAATGAGACCAGGGTTGGTTGTCACACTTTGTTTTCAAAGAGTTTACTGCTCACAACACAAACATCAAATGAAACCTTTGACTTGAAGTAGGCAATGCTTACTTTTTGGAGTCTAAAATAAACAAGCTCTAAATGCATCCTCAACACATGTCTTCAGTCTAATTATTGAGAAAATAATTATTACAAGTGAAGAAGAATGCCCAGACACATATCAGTACCAAAATACAGCCCTTCTAGTGTGGCTATAAGCAATGTGACAACCAGCCCGTGTGGCAAACTCCAGTCTCCTCTAATAAGAAAGTCTGATATAGTGCAAATGCACAGAGGGAGGATGCATAAAGTGCAGTTAATATCATAATATGTTTTATGTATTGTCCAGTTACAAACATCCACAATAAAAACTTAGGGGCGTAGTTAATGGCCTTAACAGGTCTCCAGAGGACGATACCACCACACAACAGTCATCTCAATATTAAATTGAAACAGAAAGATCTGTGAAAATGGAAAGGACCATGAAAGCACTGCCTTGGCAAAATCTTTTTGAGCAAACATGAATTGAGAAGGTCAGTAGAACTAGTATTATACTCAGTTTGCCATGCTGCTGTTGCCAGACAACTCGAAGTGCTTGATCTAACATATGACTACGTCAATAAAACGTCATGCCTGCAGAAGACGGCACACACTTCACATTTAGTCCTCTAAGTGCACATTTGGGACCATCATGATACTTGAGGGGATTTTCTAATTAATTCCTTGCACAGCTATTGGCTCCAGTCATGCACACGCAAACTTTACAGGCATTTTGAGAATGGTTTGCTTATCCTCTGAGGTTTAACCCTAGAGCCACTGGGATGGGACAGAAACAAGGTAGCTGCATACCTGCTAATTCCCCTCGGGGTCCTGGGCTCCAAATGTGCTTATGAGGCCCCCAGTGCCCGACACCCCTGGCTCCAGTCTGACTCTCGGAGGAAACATTCCTCTTTGCCATGGTGTCACTAATTAATACTTTGTACTACAGAACACAATCAAGGCCTACATTGGGCTGGCTTTGATTTGCTGCTATAAGGCTTTTATAGCCTTGTATAGTAATTATGTGTATACTTCAGAGTAGTTACATACTTTTCCATACTCTTATTCTGAAGACATCCATGCTATTCCTTAACCAATAAAACAAAGTGACAGGGGTTTACAGAAATATGCAATTTATAGAAGATAATAGAGAGAGCCATCTAGTGGCGCCAATATGCATATACAGCGCACAAAATCACTTCTATATCATCAATATTAAATAACTGAATCATTTGTTTAGCAAGTTTATGATTACTTTTACATTTTTATTTAAACAATTATTTATTTATTTTTTAAATGCATATTTTGGTGAAATGTAGGCAAGGAGTCTTTATATGTACCCATGTTTTATAGTGCATATATCACACATATATCTGTATAAAGACAAATACATGTATGCCTACTTGTCATTTTCATTTATGTTTATGGCCACAAACTCGGCGAGGCCCGCAATGTTATCAAATGGAGCAACTTCCTGGCACATTTTCACCACTAGAGGTCACACTTCTACCACTAAAACAAGACGTAAGGACTGTATGACAACTCTGTAAGAAGTGGAGCGCAATCTGTTATAATTATACAGTGGGAAATTAAATCAATTTGACAAAGTGGCACAAAAGGACAAGGATCCTAGCGCTTATTTGCTTCTTGTCAATATGCATATCACATCTGCAAAACCTAAAAGTGTAAAAAGGTATTCAACAATAAAGCATGTTGGGGAATCGTTGCTGTAGATTTTGGAAAACAATAGACACCTAAATAATTACAATAGAGGTTATGCACATTTGAAATCTAAATAGAAATAGAACCTAAAACATTACAAATTGAGTGGCAAATCTATGAATAACAACTCAAACTTTCCCCTCATTTTGCTGCTGTTGCCCTGATGGAAAACTGCCATGCTGTTGCTATGCTGTTATGACATCACATGCATTTATATCTATTATACATATTACTTGAGAGTTTATTCTGGCGCACAAAATGAGCCTATGCAAAGTGTATAGAAATGTAAGGTGCTCATTGATTCCTGTTTTTTAGTAGATTTATTTTTCATTTTTCCCATTTATTTTCTGAAGCTAAATTACCAACCAAATGGAACATTGAGTATCAGAGCAGAAAGGTGCTGCTGTGATGAAAAACTAAGCTCACCTCAGTTTCTTGTGACATCAGCTGCAGCGGAGTCTAATAGGATGACGTGTATTTTACGTCACTCTGAGGTAGAAAATGTTATTCAAAACTCAAGCCCATTTATGAATACAGCCCTAGTCTTTTCCATATACTGTAAGTACCATTTCACTTTCAACATACAGCAATTTTTTCTGTATAGAAATAATCCAATCCCATTTATTACAAAGGAGTCAGATAAAGTGGAATTATAAAGAGTACAACGTCTTGGTGTGGCTTTGTTGAGTGCCTCTTTGAACCTAAAGGTGCAGACCCTACCTTTATGGTAAAGTTATGGTCTGCATCTGAAAGTACTTTAGGATTAGACCCAAACCATCTAACCCTAAGAGTTAGACAGCTAGGGTCTAATAAAAGCAGACCCGGATCTACAGGAGTGCAAAAGGGTGCATTGCACCCTCATTTAAAAAAAGTTTGCACTCTCAGTTTTAGTGGCATCACAATGTATTTTAATAGCAAGGGTGTCTATTTGCACCCCTAGAAACACAAATGCACCCTCAGTCAGTTTGTTCTGGAGCCGGTGCTGCATAAAAGTTAGACCCTAACTGCCTAACTTTTATTCCTTTTTAAATTGTGGTATTAGTTGAACTATGTATCTTCAATATCAATCCATTTGTGCTCAACATCACCTAATTCAAGAAATCTGCTAATAATAGAAGAAAACTTGTTATTTGGTTTGTTCCACTTACCTTACCAGCACAATGCGCTGCAGTCTGTGTCTGTGCCTGGCAATGGCACCAGCGTACCACACAGTGATGGAGGAGGTGAGGATGGACTCGATGATGGCCGTGTAGAACTGCACCAACATCTTGGCGGCAGCTTGAGTTTCCTTAGTTGCTGTAGGAAGAACATCCTCTGCTGCTGCTGGGCTTTCTTGATGAGGGAGCTGATGGTCGGCTCCCACTTGAGGTCCTGGGTGATGGTGGTGCCCAAGAAATGGAAAGAGTCCACAATGGAGATGGGAGGTGGGAGTCTGTCAGGGCAAAGGGGGTGGTGGGACTTTCCTGAAGTCCACAATCATCTCCACTGTCTTCTGGGCGTTGTTATGGCTGTACCAGGACACCAGCTAGTCCACCTCTCTCCTGTAGGCATACTTATGACTTCCGAGATGAGCGCAATGAGGTTGGTGTCGTCCGCAAACTTAATCAGTTTTACGAACTGGAGGCTAGAGATGCAAAATTTGGTGCACAGGATGAAGAGCCAGGGTGACACAGCCCTGAGGTGATGCCGTTTTGATAGTCAGAGTGTCCAAGACAGTCTTCCCCAGCCGCATGCTGCCTCTGATCCATCAGGAATTCCGTGATCCACCTGCAGAGAGAGTCAAGCATGGTTAGCTGGTAAAGCTTGTCCTGGAGCAGTCCTGGGAGGAACAGCTTATTCCCCTCTGCCATTAGACTCATGAACACTTAATAACCTGTTCCAACCATTTGCATTGCTCTATTTGATTTGCACAATGTGGTTATATCTACACTCACATCAGCTGATAATTGCAAATCCACCCATTCGTGCTGCTGCTAAATTAGCTATTTTATTTTTTATGTATGCCCATATTATTTATATTTTTTAATAGTTTATCATTCATTTATCATAATGACAAAAGTCAAATCTTAGTTTGCGAATCCTCTCACTAGCAATAAAGACTATTCTGATTCTGATGGTACAGGAGCTTGTGTTACAGATCTTGACAACTTGACAGCATGTATTTTCATCAAGTTAGTTTAGTTTTTGTGGACCATGGTAAATAAAGACACAAGTTAAATTCACATGACTTTTAATCTTAAGTAGAGTTGAGCACATGTAATTTACTCCATCAGTATAACCTTCTTACTGATAGACTGCAAAATTATGAGTCAGGCACTGATGGTTTTAGTATACTGTATGAATTGGTTTATTTCCTGGAGGCATAAAAGTCTAAAATGTCTTCCACTGAATTGGTCTCATTAAATGTACTTTTCAGCAGCGGTTAAAAGGTGAGCGTTTGAGCCTTGCCTGCTTTTTGTTAATGAATATGTAATCACTAGTTCAGCCTTTTAAAGACTGGTGATTAAAAGTATGAAGTAAATTGTATGGCGAAGACCTCACAAAATAATAAGAACCTAAATTGAATGGCAGGAAATGGAAGTAGCTGGATTTAGTTCAATACCACATAGAAATAATATGTCATTAATATTTATTTATGATTAAGGCTGTTACTGTATTACCTCTGGGGTTGTGTTCTTGATCACAGTGGATCATGGCAGGCGTGCAGCACTGTTGATGGAAGAATAAAATATATATATTTTAAACCAATGTTATTCTGCAGTAACACAGTAAAACAGACTTGGATAATAAATGAGTAGAAAAAAATACAACTTTTTAGGACAAAAGGAACAAAATGCATTATGGGATGGAAGGAGCTGTATACTGCAAAAGATGAAGCTTCTTTATAAATCACAAACCATTTAGCCAGGTATGAATCACGTACCAAAATGCCAAAAGTATTATTTTAATCTTTGATGAAACTCAACTTAAAACTACGCACAACATAAAAATGCGTAAAATTAGAGGAATAAACATGAAAAGTATTTTTACTTTTCATGTTAACCACGTTTTGTTCTATCGATTTAGCCTAAACTAAAGACAGAAGTGTTCACTACTGTGAACTTACAAGCATTGATGTATAAGTAAAGAGCCAAACAATGTTTTCCGAGCATAGCCTAACTCTTCACATTGTTACAGTAAATAAAAAATAGGTTGGCAGCTCGTGTACGCAGCTGATTGTGGAGGGTATAGCAGCTGTTCTTTACTGCCCCACTGGGCTTCAAATATGGGTATGGTAAAAATGGCACCCTTTGACATGACAGCAATAGCTGCTAAAAACAGAACTGACACCAACAAGATAGTAGCCCACTCCAGCTAGGACACGAACAGGACTGGGCCTGTAACTTTCGACAACAGTTATAGGCCTACTTTTTTGTCTTCTTACCTTTATCTTACCGTGCGCACCCTGGATATTTCACCATGAATTCTATGGAGAATTTGGAGAAACAACTGATTTGTCCAATATGTTTGGAAATGTTTAGTAAGCCAGTGGTCATCCTGCCTTGTCAACATAATCTCTGCAGAAAATGTGCAAATGACGTATTTCAGGTAAGTGTAGGCTATATCCTAATACTTTATGGACCCCTTCGTGAGATGGTACATCTCAAGGGGAATTACACTAATAAACTTAATACATACTTAAGGATTGCTAAGGAACGGAAAATGGCCGATACATTTCCAGAAAGTTTCTATGGGAATTTTGGAAATGAAACAAATACAAACTGCTTTACTCTTAACCTATAGGCTATTTTGGAAATCAGTTTTGCTGGTTGTTGTTAGGTCTAGATAAGGGAAGAAAATGTATGTTACGATTTAGTCTCTTCTGGTACATTGACACAGACTTACATATCACCATATTGTAATATTCTTATGTTCTACATTACAGACATGGAATGAGTCTGTTCCATTTCTAAAAAACCTTTTTTGTATTGGCCATATACATAAAATACTAGCCTCTTTAAACCTTGGTGGTCAGACATGTCCATGATGATTTCCTAGACACAGTTCACTTCTCCTCTGTCATGGCAGATATTAAAGTGCACAATTAATTCAGGGTGTTGTGCTAGTGTTTATATCTTTGTAAAGAATCCACCTTTAGCTGTGCTAATTCCCTGTTCACATTCATTTCAATATAGTCCTGTTAATTCCCATATGGAAATGTATAATCTTTGAAAATTCCCAGAATTGTTCAGCCCTAATAATACTTTGATGATTTTAAATTATGTTAGATAATAGCCTACTATGTCTGGCATGTTTTTACCCAGGTGTCCTTGGGCAAGACACTTCACCCACCTTGACTATAGTGTCTGCCTACATTGGTTTATGAATGAGAATGAATGGTTCCTTGCAGTAAAAAAAACTCTGAGTGCCTAATGCAGATGGAAAAGTTGAGACCATTTATTTCCAGTCTAAAATCTGGCATGTTGTCTTAATCTTTAGGCAGCAAACCCTTACCTTCCCACCCGGGCAGGCTCCTTGACATCAGGGGGGCGGTTCCGGTGCCCGTCCTGCAGACATGAAGTGGTTCTGGACCGGCATGGCGTTTATGGACTACAGAGGAACTTACTGGTTGAGAATATCATTGATATGTTCAAGCAGGAGTCCAGTAGGTAAGGCAGTTCACGTAAACTCAAATCACATCTCCTTTGTATAATAAAAAGAGCCCCCAGAGTTTTCAATATAAGAGAAAAGACCGAGATGAAGTGACCTTGCCTATAGCTATTAAGTGTAAGATGCAATGTACGCATGATGTGTAGGTTTTGTGCATTTTTATTTAGATGTGTAAGCGTTATACAAAGTCCCACGTCACAGTAGCTGTGTGTGAGTCAGTATAGTTTTTATTCAATAGATTCAGCTCACAAACAAATATTTGACCACACAATACAAGGGCGACACAGTGATTACTTTGCCGACAGCATTTTCACATGGCGAGCTGTGAGTGATGCATTGTCAATACAGAAGTGATGGGCACTTGTGGCATTATCAAAGTGACGTTATGCATCAAATTATCATGCAGTGCCAGGTATGAACGGACAGTGAGGTAGCTCTGCTTTCTCTCAGCAGCACAAAGCCAGAGCCGGTGAAGAAGGAAGAGACACCCATGTGTGAGGTCCATCAAGAGGAAAAGATTAACATCTTTTGTGTGACACACGGTGTGCCCACATGCTCCATGTGCAAGGTGTTTGGAGCTCACAAAGACTGTGAGGTGGCACCAATCTCCAGCATTTACCAGACCAAGAAGGTGAGTCTATGGTAAACACAAAAGTGAAATGGCTTATATTAGAGCCAGCACTATGCATATAGAGTAGAAACATTTTGGTGCTTTGTGGCTAAATATATAATGATAAATTATTAAAAATAAATATCATCCTCTCATTCTCAAATAAATATAACACTGAGCAATGAATTTTGTTTTGTCATGAATTCGGGCACGTGATAAGCCTGTTGTGCTGTTGTCCCACCACAGACAGAGCTCAGTGATGGGATTGCCATGATGGTTGGGACTAATGACCGTATGCAGGGTATCATCAGTCAGCTGGAGGATGCATGTCGTGTAATAGAGGTCAGTGTGAAACAGGTGCAGTCACTCAGCAAGCCTCATCCTGTACATGTGCTGTAACAGTGTGATAATGTTGAGTTAACATTTTGCTTTTTGCTTGTTCTCAATTTCTTGACTTTCTCTACACATGCTAAACAGAAAGAAATGAAACGCATGAATTCACTTGAGCAACATGTTATTACATGTTTTTTTACAAAGTATTACAAAGTCTTAAAAATACTGAAAGTTACCTATAATACCACTAGAGCTCAGACAGAAAAACATGGGTAAAGCTTTAAATATGTGCTTGCACGTGCACAGGAAAACAGCTGCAGACAAAAGACCCAGCTGTGTGAGAAGTTTGACCACTTGTACACAATGCTGGAGGATAAGAAGAGGGAGATGTGTCAAAAGGTGACGGCCGAGCAAGAAGAGAAAGTGAACTACATTCGCGGACTCACCAGGAAGTACGGAGACCATCTGGAGGAGAGCTGTAAGGTTGTAGAGAGCGGCATCCAGACCATGGAGGAGCAGGAGATGGCTGTCTTTCTGCAGGTTACACGAAATTACATTTATTTATCATTTCTATGAGCAGATTTAATTGTCTAACTAAATATGTCTTTTTTTCTGAAGGCCACCAAGCCTCTCCTCCAAAAGTAAGTTCATTTAAATCTTATATTTAATACTAGCATTGTGCTCTTAATCAGGAGACTCTACCCTGCGGCTTGAGAGCTCCTAATAGCTCTCCAAACACTTTCAAGTAGCTTCCCAAAAACATTTTGCATTTCTACAAAGTAGAGGAGTCAAGTTTGATTACTGTCTATGTGAAACATCTCATACCAATCAAGTTAAATGTATACATACATGCCTTTGGTGGATGAGTGGTTACAGTTCTTGCCTCACAGTAAGAAGATCCCAGGTTTGATTCCCAGACCACTCGGCACTGAAGGATGGCTCCCATAAAGGATTTGTGATAACACAATTTTATTTTTTCCCACTCATGGTTAGTGGTTGTGTGAAGCCATTTATTGCCAAAGAACTGAGAAGATTGTTTCAAGAAGCACAATGTGTAAACTTTTTATCAGGGACATTTGGCTACTTTCTAGTTGAAAAGCATAAACAAACAGGTTTTTTGACAATAAATGGCTTCACGCAACCACTAACCATGAGTGAGTTTTGTGCATATTCTATGAAATGCATAAGTTTACATGTAAACCTTTGGCCACAACAGTATATGAACATGTTGAACTTAATCTGCAAACATTTAGATAAATAGAGTGCATTATTCTTTGTGTTAAAATATAATTTTGTTGATGGATTCACCAAAGTCCCATAGTTATTCAAGCATCCCCAAAGCACAACATTAATTTTGTAAAGGCAGCATGCGTTGGATGTTGGGCACTCAGACCAAAGACAACATGGCTGCATTGCATTCCTTAGTTGTTAAAAGCAATTGTGTGAAGTGTAGCAAATCACTGTAATTATTCCAAAAGTCACTGAGCGTGGTGTGCATCAAGATTAATAGTATTTATTCAACAGCCCAGTGACTGACTGACAAGTGACCCTAATTACACCATTTCCCTCTTAAAGGATTGCAGAGGCTTCGAGTATAGCTCACTTGGAAAAGGTTGAACGGGGCTATGAGGACATGGATCATTTTAGTGTTGACTTTAAGAGAGAACGGCAGGCCCTAAGAAGTATTGACTTCATGCAAGGTAAAAAAGGAAATACTTAAATGACTCTAATTGTCCCATTATTATCTTTTTTGTGTTGTATCTGCAATTATTGCTATTATTCTCGCGTCTGGCTACAGATGAAGATGATGAAGATGATGAAGAAGAGGAAGGAGGGACAGAACTGAGCGAAGCAGAGGTGACACAAGTCGTGCAAAATCTCTCTATTAGCACAACCCAGAGTCCTTCTACCAACCCCAGCACCTGACACGAGTGCAGCCGTCCTTTTCAGATTCAGATTACTTTGTGAAACTGGGGATCCATGGTTCAAGCAGACTTAGATTTTTGACGTTTTGAAATGCGTGTGCTGATGACGTAGATCTTGAAGTTCTAATTCCAGTCCCTTGGGTATGTTGTTGTCTATTTTTAGATGTTCTCCTTTCCCTTGTTGTGGACATTGTGCGTGGTGTGTTACATTAACGGCCAAAATTGTATGTATTTGTGTAGCTGACCTTCTTTCACCAGTTTTGATAGGGCCTCAGGTTGTCTGTCTTTGTATCCTTTTTACTTCTTTATGACTTTTATAATTGAGTCCAATTTGGCTCTTTTATTTATGATATTTCATAAACCAGTAAGTATATTTTTTGTAAAACTTCCTCAGCAGACAAAATTATTTTTCATAAAATTTTGTATGAAACTGTACAGGACATAACAGTATAACTGTGGTTTTGTAAACAATGCATGTGGAAGTACATGCAGATTACACACAAGAGACATAAGACTTCAGTGTGATTTATTTCATTACTGATGTAACAATGTCTACTTATAAAAGCATGCAAAAACACTTTTGGAGCAAGTATTCTGACATTTTGGTGCTGCCTTAATCCTTCTGTGTCCCACCTTATGAGACAGTCACCACTGAGTCTCAACTACAGTAATTATTGTACCACATCCTTGAATGAGTTTGATCCTTCACAAATGGCTCAGTTCTGCGCTAAACCTCAAGTTGCTAAATGCGCCAAACAGAATAGAATGAGTCACACGTGTGGTTTTATCCTGACACTTTGGGTCAAGTAGCACATTGTGCACAGAGACGGTGCATGTTATTCCACCAACAGTCACCTGTCGCCTTTTTGCTGTTATAACCATTATCTCTGCAGAACTAAGACTTACAAAAAGTGACAAGCCTCGACTCTTCTTTAGTTTAGAGCAAATATGCCCTGAAACATTTGTGTTCCCAAGAGACCCCCTTTAGGCCAAATGAATGTATGCAAAGGATGAGGTCCAAACACAGTGAATATTGTGCAGGTAAATTACTAGCCTTTCTAGTTGATTATAGTACCATCCAGTTAGCAAATATGAATGGCTACATATTAATTGATCCACAAGTCACAATGCAGAAAAAAATGTAAGCATTCCTTTTCAATTTTTATTAAAAATATAGATGATGTTCTTTTGCACAACAAAAAATGGCTGGTTGCACATAAGTTTATTAACAAATATCATAAATACATTTATAATCATTATCTAAAACAAAACTAAAATTTAGTGATGCAATATGCAACTCATATAAAACCATTGGGTTTTTATCTCAAATATGAAGAACAGTGATATTCTACAGATTTGACACAAACATTTATAATGGCAAGGTACAATCGGATTTGTACGAGCTGAGCCCGTTTTGATCAGGTTAAAGCTTTATATAAACATAAGAGTGATAAAGCAGCACTATATTGTACAGAGCGTGTTTTGTGCTGATGGTCAAAATGGAAAATTAAAAAAAAAAGTGAAGAGAGATCTTTGGCGCGCTGGAGAGACTGCCTCACTTTCCATACTGCTCCATCATCCTCCTGTTGTTTTGCGCTTGTTGGGCTAGCTGCTCCGCCTTGGTCATCTCCATCATCTCCCGCAGCAAGTGGAAGGTCAGATCCAGAGATATCGGCGGCTCTTCGGACCTCCTCCCTCGCTCCATGGACTCGTCCCCGCGGTCAGCCAAGTCTCCAATGAGCGCCCTGATGTTGCCAACTTTGCCCTGTAAGAGACGCCGCGTCAGCTGGAGTTGCAGTGCTCTGTTGAAGATGGAGGAGGGTCCCCCGGGATACATTGACGAAGACGATGGGAAATAGTTCGAGTCCCCGTTGCCAAGCCGGAGGAAATACTCCTCTCCGAGCCGCTCCAAAATGGGACCAGACTGCTGTTGGGAGTTCTGGTTTTGTGGAGCGGAGATGCGCGGGGCACTGCCAGGGCTTTCAATAGCCCGACATTCGTAGCGCAGTAAGAAGGCAACTAGCAGAATCACGGTGGTTCCGAGTAAATTGAGCTTCATGTCAGGATTTCAACTGGAATCTAAAGCACACAAACATATACATTACAGGTGCGTAAAAGATATCCCTCAGTGTTTATTTTGCTGCGCTCTGAAGAATTTACGCACGCAATAAAAAGCCCCCCCAGAAAGAGAAAACGCAGGAAAACTGCCTGAGTCAAGTCCATGAAAGTCTAATTCCTAATTTACACCCTTGCAATGTCACTTTACGTCTAAATTATTCAAAAATAACATAGAAATTCAGCGCGAGATGTGCGTAATTCTCGTGCGTAAAGATGCTGGATTCAGTAAAATAACTTGGGAAGTACTGTAATAAATGAGCATCATAGAGAGGCGGTGCTGCTGCAAGAGATAACATTTAGCAGACTATGTGAAATGGGATCAAATCTAGCAAGTTCCCAAAAATATCAAAACACAAGAAAATAGATTTGAGAGGGAAAAGAGCGAGTTCATACCTTAATTGTTTTAGAGGATTTCCGGATCAGCTGTTTGTATTGCCAGGTGTTTGTTGAAAGTCTTCCCACTTGGCTGTCTTAAGAAACAAGTATAGCTTTAGTTCCTTAAAGAGAAGATGTTGAATGGACTTATATATAGCCAAGCTCACTATAAGTGTCGCGCTCCGAAGTGAGATTGAGTCTGCGCGTTCCTGCCCGGGTGTAATGTGAATGGACGCCTCTGACAAAGTGCTTTAGTTTAGATGAGATGAGTCATATGTGAGCGTGCACGCGCGTGCTCGACAGTCTACCTCTACGCGTTCAGCGATGGCCTATAGGTGCCACACCTGACATTTTCACTTAAATGGGTTATTAAAACTGATTGCACGGTTTTATGTGGTTTTAAAAAGGAAAAAAAACGACCAAATAAAGTGGAAAGGCTGCACTTAACAACAAAAAAACACAACTAGTTTATAAAGGTTTTTGGAAATGGATAAAGTCATTGTGTGTGACATTAAAGAAAAGTTGGGAACATTTGGAACAGAAGTTGTAAATGTGTTGTCAACACATTTGAAGATCTACTCATTTACAAAACTAACATGCAAAAGTTTCACAACCTGCTCATTGATATTGCTAGGGCACGTTAAACTAACTTTGCGAAAAGTTATCAGACTTGTGATGCATGGGTAGATGGGCAGGCATACAAGACATCTACCCCAAGATGGCCATTGTCTCCTAGTGATTCATTGCTGCTGCACATATTTACGTCACAGCCTCTGGCACCAAGCGCCACATTACAGGGGATGAACTGAGCCTTCCTTCCAGACAAATCCCATGATCAAAGACACGATACAACCATAAACCCCATCCCTAAAAATACATACACCAATCTATAAACATACATTTTTCTAAATATACATTATACTTATCTGCATAACAAAAATAGCCCATGTACTATGTCTTTATATTCACAAATGTTCAGGGACTAATGTAAGTGAAATAAAAAACACTCTGAGGTCTAAATGCCTATCCCATACTTCTAATTCAGTCTTATTTACACACATTTGTAGTGTTGCTCCTCTAAGCAGTGGAAGAGTCCCCAAAGACTATTTAACTTGTGTTGTATGATGCAGAGGCAGATCAGCCAATGCAGTTAGCAGCTTAATGACAGGGAAAATCCACCACAGCAGCTCTCCAATATCAGCAACAAAATCTATGCATCGACAAAACTGAACCAGTCCACTTGGTTATAACGATCTGCATAAATGATTCAACGTCTAATTAACAAAACCACATTTTTTATTCATTGGTGGTATTTTAAAAATCTCAGGTCAGCCATTTAAAGCAACAATATCAACTTCACACTTTTCTCTTTTTTTATGCTAAGCCTTTCAGCATGAAATAACACAATTTCACGTACGTGTCAATATGAAGCTTGCGACATTCAGACATACTGCCAGCTGAAAATTGAGTTACCAAACTTATTTGAAGAGGTCAAAATGATTTTGCACATATCGTTTGCAAAAAAAGATGAAACCCATATTAGAGAGCCAGGCGGTTAGGAAATCTAAATTTGTGAAAGTATATTGCAAAAATGTCTATGCGTCTATCTCCAGACTACCATACGCCACCTTCCAAACTGATTTCATGCTCATGAAGGATTCCAGTGGATTGGGGCACACATTAGAGGCAGTGTGAAGTTGTTTGTCCGGGGGCATCTTCCACTTTGTTGCACTTCATGC